>JABAEC010000008.1:0-20073 GCA_013435705.1 Claviceps paspali | reverse complement strand
CGCCCCCCCCCCCCCCCCCCCCCCCCCCCCCCCCCCCCCCCCCCCCCCCCCCCAGGCCTTTTGAGTGGTTTTGTTTTTCTCTTTTTCTTCTTCTTCGAACTCGGAACGTTAAAAGGGTGTTGAATACCAATACGTGCTGCTCTAGTCGGCCTCCTCGCCACCCATCTTGGAGATCCATTTGTTCATGTGAGAGTACTTGTCCTCGAATGTCTTTTGCAGCTTCTCCCCCGCCTGGTACATGGGGTCCCCCTTCTTCCAGTACATGAAGCAGTTGTCGAATATCTGGCGCATGTCGACCAGGAATTCCGTCTCACTGGCGTATTCGTGGCGGTCCATCTTGTTCTTCATGGTGGTCAGGTCCATTGGTCTCTTGACCTTGTCGAAATAGTCGGGCACGCCGTCCTCTGATGGCTCGACGGGGTCTCTGAAGGGGCCGACGAGTCTTGTCCAGAAGCCTATATTTTTTTTTGGGGGGGGGGGGAGAGTAGAGGGTGAGGATTTGTTTTTTCTAACAACGGAGATAACGGAAAGCCATCGCATCGCATGTCACGTCACGTGTGGCAGTTTGGGAGATGTTGTCTAGTGTATGGATCATGGGGAAACGTGCGTCACATGTGTGTGTGTGTATGTGTGTGTGTGTGTGTGTGTGTGTGTGTGTGTGTGTGTGTGTGTGTGTGTGTGTGTGTGTTTGGGGCCTCTTCACGCTGATGTACTGACCTGGTCCTGAAAGCATCCTTGAGAGCAAGTCGGCGCAGAACTCGAGTTTTTGTGCTGTGGTGAAGTTGCGGCCGTCGAGGTAGCCGGAGACTGATCTGCGTTTCTGCGGCGGTTTCGGAAGGGGCGTTCGCTGAGGTCCCTTACGCCCTGACGACGCTTGTTCCGGTGTCCCGGCCACGATGTTGTTGGACAGGCCACTCGGGCGCCGGTTTTTCTTCATGCCGTTGGTGATGTCTCCATCGCTCTGCTCCTCCAGATAGTGCACGTTCTTCCTCGGCGGCTCGGATGAGTGGTTCATGAGGGACGGCGACTCGGAATGCAGCAGCGGCCGGGCTCGCTGTGCGGTCTCGGACGAGCTCATGGTGACGACCAGTTCGCTCAGCACCTCTTGAGGCAGTGACTTTGCAAACTCGGCGCGCGCCTCCGAGGACCTCATATACTCGGCCGCCCACGTAAGAAGCAGCGTGCGGATCGACGATCCTTCTGGCGTATCCCTCCACACCTGGACCAGTAAGGGTGTCGACGGGATTCGTCCCGTCAGTCTCCGGCACTCGTTCATGGCTTCCAGGGTTTTGTCACATAGGCCGTCGATGCCGAGTTTATGCCCGAGATTCCAGAGCCCTACCAGAGCCTCGTACGACGGCACACCCTCGTCGTCGGATACAACCCTCCCCGTGAACAAGAAGCCCTGTGCGAGTCCAAACGTCTCCGGTGTGATGTCGGGAAGCCTGACTATGTGCTCCACAGCCTCGTCCACCTGCCTCTCGCTGAAGTAGTTCCTGTAGTAGTCAGAGCGGTGGCATAAGAAGTCTTTTTGGATACCAAACGGGTGTTCGTCTGGGCCGACAAATATGATGACAAAGATGGGATGCGGCTGTCTTTTTAACGTTTGGTTTCGCCTTCGTCAGTATGGATGGAGTATGATGACGAGACGTTCTTTCTTTTGACTTTGGCTTTGCCGATGGTTGTTTTGGATGCTTACAGCCAAGAGAAACTGGGCTTTTCGATCTTGTCTACCGCGACAGCAATGCTGTCTGACACTGTCTCGATGGACATGTCTTTTTTTTTTATTTTTCTTCTGTTCGGTTGCTGTCAGTGTTTGCGATTTTGCGACTTTGGGAAATGGACAAGTTCATGTGTGTATGACGGAGGAAGATATAAACTTGATTGGGAATGCGGGATAAAACCCAAGGGCTTGGCTTCTTTCTTTCTTTTCGATGAGGGTAGATGGGTAGATGGGGATAACAAGAGGGTGAGCCAGGGGGGGGGGGGGGGGCAACAGCGGTTGTGGCTATATAGTCATGAAATGTGTGACGACACTGAATTTGGGTATTTCTCATCATGAATGGACAGCGAGACTCGGACGTCTCGGGTTGAAGCCGTCCACATGATTGCGTCCGCTTGATGTGAAGACTCTGTCGAGCAACGAGGCCGGTTTGATTCACTTACTAGCACGCAGCAGTGTCGCCCACGCGACTTCTGTCTGGTTGATCACCCACGGCGATGTGAGGGCGATTTTTTCCTCGCCTTTTCACTCTTTGCGCAGCCGAAGTGGTCCACGAGTAAAGATGTTGAGAGTGAGCGACTCGCTCCTCATGGCACCTGACATGGTATGCACATCCGTTTCACGATGAACAATTGGATGGTTTTCTCAAGAACCTGGGTTGCCAGAGTGTTTTAGCTTGATATGATTGGTCAGTTGGTGATTACGTGATGAGGCGCCGACCCCGATTCATCAAGGGAAATCGGCAACACGAACACGAACTATGTGAAAAGTGACTGGTAGAGCAAAGCTATAAGTCGGCTCTGCTTGATTGACCGTGATGCATGCTAGTTTGATCTAGCCCAAGGAAGGGGGGCAGAGATCTCCTGGACAGATGAAGATACTGACAGGACAGTTGACTAAGAGGCGCCTACCCTGGAGACTTGCCGGTTGCTCTTCTTCGCGTCGACGTGCGCGCTCTCGCCGTGGTGAGCCTGACGCCTCTGTCACAATGATTTGATTATGCGTCGCAAGTGCCATGATTAGGTGTCTGCGAAGACATTGATTCAGTCCATGTGGATGGAACCACAGCACGCACGCCCATCGGAGGTGGATGATGCACAGTATGAAAGCCTGCACAATTCTGCATGTCGTTCAGCGTTCAGGCGTCGATACGCGCATCGAAGGCGCATGCCGACTTGATGAACCACGGCATACAAAAAAACCTGATTGCAGGTTCCAGGTTCCATGATAGCTGCCCGAGGCCCTCGTGTGTGTGGGCTGTGGCTGTGGTGCCGAATGTCCCTCAGCTGCAACCAACATTACTGATAACGATAACACTGGCGACGGTTTTTTTTTTTCTTTTTTCTTTTTTCTTTTTTCATCTTCTCCTTTTTTTTTTCTTTTTTCTTTTTTCTTGTCTTTTTTTTTTTTTTTTTTTCAATCAGAAAGATGCCATACACGATAACGATACATGGTTGGCTGTTGGTCGGTCCGAGCCCACCGCCGGTGAAACCAAGTCTGGAGCGAAGGCGTGCCCGAGGTGTGTCGTCAGAAAAAAAAAAAAAAAAAACGTGGATCACACCGCCACACAAGGACGAAGGGGGGGCAAGAAAGTAGCCGAGAAGTTCTAGACACACACCCCGCAGACAGTCAGTAAACGTCTGCGACCAGAGCGTCATCATCATGATCTGACAACCAAACCAGCTGGCCACTTCCCACTTCTTCTCCTTGTCAATCTCGAACTCCCCAGACACTTTGCTCTGTCTGTGGGGCTGCGCTATTCCCAAACAGGCCGGTGGTGCCATGAGACGGAATTTTCAGCACTTCCAGAAGCAAAGGACGCAGCAATGGCGCGAGACGCCGTCTCCACCCAAGACGGAATTGCCCGATCAATGGCCAAGTCTAGCCGAGAAATCATACCGACGAGGCGCCGATGGATGAAAAGGGATGCTGGATCATGATCCTTTGCTGAGCTTGTGTCTCTCTGCCCCTCCCCAGGGCCTTCTACTCCTGACATTAGAATTCGCAGTCGCGCGGGCTTCGGGTGCCGTCGCCAAGTGGCTACGGCCCAACGAATCGAACCCAAACATACCTCGTCAGAGGAAAAGCTGTTTACTTTACTTGGGCAGATGAACGTCGGCAGATGATATTGTTGGCGCGCTACTACATAGTACATAGCACATGTTAATACGGAGACGAGGCCCGCCGCTCATGGAAGGGCCCCGTTTAAATGCTACATGTGCCATGTGCCCCATCTTTCTCGGACTGCCCCGGCCATCAATGCGAGACTTCCGACAAAATCGAATGCGTGCTCTCGCAATCATCCTCCCTCTCATTGTCGCTTGGGCCAAGGTCCTGTCCCAGCAGTATATCCTCGCTGCCCTGCCACTGAGGTGGCTGAGGAAGCATGCTTTCATCTTCCTCGGCCCAGCCATAGTCTTCATCGTCTTCGCTGTCGGGTACCTCATCATCTGTTTGATCCAGCTTTCTTTTCCTTCGAGTTGCGAGGGCTGGCTCTGCGGTCATGTTTGCGGCGTCATATTCCACGCTGCTGACGCCGGTCTAACATTTGGGTGTCAACATTAGTTCAAAAAAAAGGGGGGGGGGCTCACTGTAAACCCGCGCGTTCGGGGACTTTCCCCCTTAAAGACGTAGCATAAAAGCTATTTGTGACGTACCGAGTCAATGCGAAATGCGGCCAAGTATTCAATGGCGTCGTTGTTTGATTTTCCATCTAGTTTCTGCAGACCAGCCAGGAATACGCTCACCAGTTTGCCACCTTGCCAAGCCCAGTCTTTGAACATGACTATACGAGTCGAAATGCCTTCATTCCAAGCCGCAGCGCTGACTGCTGGAACGAGGGTCGCTCCGTGCTCTGACTGCATTTTTGTCGCACATTGTGATAGCAAAACAACGGCGCAATTCTTCGTTGCTGCCAGCTTTTGCAGGGCACCAATGATGAACTGTAGGCCTTGGCGTCGCTTGACAGACGCCGATTGCCCTCCTCGTCGACGTCAGCATGATTCGTCCGTCCAAATGGAGAGAAACAAAGGGAAGAGTGGACGGATAAGCGCCTATCACAGTTGACTTATACCTTTGTTCGTCTTGAAACCAGTTGTATTCTCCACACCCTTTGGAAGCCATGAGTTTATCAGAGCAGAAAGATTGCTCAGGACAACAAGAGCAACGCGCTCTGGAATGGCTTTGTTGTTGGGCCGTGATATCAGAGCCATGAGATGGGGAAGTGTTAAACACGAGAAATGAATAAATTTGTCATGTGCATTGAACGCTGCTCGCCCAGTCTTCTCAGATCCCTTTGCAGATGGCGAGCTGAGTAAGCGTAAGGCATCTTCCAGCCTAGAGATTTGCAATTCCTGGAAACAATCTATGACAGGGAGAATTTTCAGCAAAAGTTAACGATGCGGAGTGTGTATTCCTTGATGCAGCACGTACCGACCCAGATGACATTGTCTGAATTATGAACAGATCGGGCAGCTAATTGAATGCTACTACGGTGAGTCTTGTGTGATTCGCCGCCACAGCTCGTTGAAGGGAGCAACGATCAATCCATATCTTACGCAATTGATGTTCTGCCCGTTCCCGGGGGACCCCAGATCTCAGTCACCTGGCCCCTTTTGACACCCCCACGAACAGGAGCAATCTCGGCACCTTTCACAGATCCCAAGAGCAACGCCTCGTCTAGCCTGTGCAAGCCAGTGGATATGTACAGATTTCCGCTGCTGTCTTGGAGGTTATTCAAGGCTTGAGATGCTTGCACTGTCGGTAGTCGATCTACTGGATCAATTAGCGGATGACAAGGTGAAAACGACAGCTCCGTGGGAATATTACGGGTAGTTGGTATGTCAAAACTGGATAGATCATGTTCATGGATGGAATGGTAATCCATTTCCTGACGCCATGGATGGATGCATCGGTGTGTCGCGCCGAGACGTCAAGTCGGAGACGAAGGTGACCGCCACCAGCTCCAGCGCGTAGTCACGTGACCACTTGCTAAAGGGGAAAGGGGACATGCTTCATGCTTTATCCGTCTCGCAGCTTGCAACAACCATGTCGATCGATACTGTGCCTCGTGATCCGTACGCGAAGCACAATTCCACACGAGACCACAGACCACCAGTCTATCACCTGTGAAGAGGTTCGTCTGGGCTGGAGCATTCCGAGACACGGAAGAAATCGACCCCCCTTTCTCGTGTCCCTCTGTAGCACCGACAGTGCTGCTGATGCGAAATCCGCTTCCCACCGTGACAAGAAGGCTTCGCAGTCGGCCCGGTTAGCAACGTCAACAAATCTCCTATCCGTGCCAGACATTACGTGACTTCGTTCACTCCGCACGTCCGTAACATGTACATGGTATCTGTGAGTAGCTACTAGTATCCATCCAGTTTAGCCTCGCTTCCGACGGTGAAAGACGCATTTATCCGCAAAAGCCGAATGAATCTAGGATCCCGTGTATACATACGTAACTGTTTAAGTGCAACAGGGTCGAGAACCCGAGAATCCGGGGTGCAGGAGCACCGCTAGCTCGTAAGAGTAGCCACTATCCGCGAGATTATAATCGTCTCGAGAAGCGCACTAATGGGTCCATTTGCCTTGCCTGGCCATACATGCCGATGGCTTTGTCGCTGTCAAGCGGCCTCTGACATCAGCCATGCCGTGTCCTTACCTATCATATGGCCCCATGGAATCGCAAAAAAGGCAATAGAATGCCTTGTTCTCAATGACTCGCTCGAGCACGTACATAGGGTCAATTTGAGTCCGGTGTCATACTACGCTGTCCAGATCTAAGTTGAACACCTCGAAAATGAGCATGGAATGCGAGGGCTGGTAGTGATGCTCAGGGAAACACAAGAAGAGCCCCCCCCCCCCCCCAAATATGAGGATCGGCGGAACGGGGATTGTTTGTCCTGGTGGAGAGAATTTTGTGGTACAAGCTCAAAAATGCAACGGCAACCGCAGATCGTTTTCGTTGACATGAAGAGCTTCAAGACCACAATGACGCACTACAAGGCAGCAAACAGAGAGTTCGATACATACGGGCTCGGTGGCACCTGGACATGTGTACCCTGTTGAATCACACAGGGGACTGAGCAGACAGCAACAAAGTTCATCCCACAATTCTCCTTTCATGGACAATATCCGCATGACGCCTCATGCGCTTTTGCCACATGAGTGTTCACACGGGTGCCAATCAGGTTCCATTTTCGAGCCTCATGTCGGAGGAAGCGTAGCCTCGGGTCGAGACGACGTCCCCTGATGGCTCGGGCCCGAGACAATAGCGAGAATTGGTTACGGACACAAGATTCACTGCCAGCCGCAGCCGATGCCTTCGTTGGTCATATTCTAGAGCCAATGCCCTGCTTCTCGAATCGCGACGAACCGAAAGATCGGTTCGGAAATGATGACTAATGACGTACAACCTGCAAGCTCGCAGAGTCGAAAGGTCAAGAGACTGAAATCTCGGTTATTGAAAGCCCCGTAGGACCGACCATCTGAGTTCGGAGTCGGGGACCAGTTACGCCCGTCGAGTCACGTAAATGTAAATGACGCACATGAGTTTTCCGACCAAACTTGCAAAGGCTACCAGACCAGTGTCGAGTGTTTATAATAATCAAACCCTGGTATTCGTTCATGTGTTGTCCATAACACAATCCCATCCGGGCCCGCCGCATCTCAAAAGAGAGAGGGGCAGCATCGTCTCAGCCGTCGAGGACACAACATCCTCTTGTCTCTCTGTCTGAGCCGTGGGTCTTGGTCTTGCTATCCTTGCCGAGTTCCCCCACAAAGCAAAGCTTTTTTCACCGAGAACCGGCCCAGGCAAGGCCATTCCGTCGCTGTAGTTAGCCTGTCGTGTCGCCCTGAACCGGGGCGATCCCTGACTGGTCCTGTCGAGGTCCGCCACAGCCACAGCTTCTCTATGATAGCACGAGAAGGGGAAAGCTTTGGCGAGGCGGAGGACAACCGTTTATTGTTGGATGCTACATTGCCAGACGGGGGGTGTTGGGGCAACGAAGGTGGACGCGCATCCTCATTTGAGGCCTTAAAGGAAGTGGCGGTTGATGGGCGTCTCAGAAGTCAAGCAGTCATGTGTAGTGACATGGGTACGAAGATGCAGACGGAATATCAGTGCTCTGGCAATCTTTTTCTCTCTCTTCTTATTACAAGGGAAAAAAAAGTCGAAGCTTCAAGCAAGATGCGTTCCGTGTGGCGCATCCCGGGAGCTAGGCGGATAGCAGCCAGCTCTGATGCGACCAATGGCAGGGATCAGATGCCGAATAAAAGGGGAGAAAAAAAAAAACAAAACACAAAAACACACAAGAAAAAGGGGCGGCACCAACGTCCTTTTTCGCAGTTTGGCGGCGGCAAATCTGAGACATTATGAGCGAAAGCCCATTGCGGTTGTGCCGGGCGGGAGAATCAAAGTGGTTTAGTCTGATGGCATTCCTTTTTCTTGCCATGTCTCTTCCATTCTGGATTTTTATCACGAAAAGGAATACATTCCTTGCAGAATCCCCCCCCGGGAGAGATGATCATTGCATGGAGTGTGGCTGGAATAAGCGCAGTCCGGCACAGTCCTACGTCATCTCGCAAAAAAAAAAAAAAAAGAACGGGAAAAAAAAGAAAGAACGATGCGAAATGGTGAGATTGTCGCATTCGCCTAAATTTGTTTCGAAAACAAGATGGCTTTTTTCTTTTTTCTTTTTTTCTTTTCGAACGGAGGGGGGGAGGGGGTTCAATCGGAGGAGAAACCACCGCGGGCAGATTCAACAGCGAATGCAGCGGCCCGAGAACATATGACGCCGAGACGGATCCTTGGTCGGACGCACGGCAATAGGCAACAGGCAATAGGCGCGCAGAGCGAGGCGGTATTTTACGCTGAGCAACAGATGGATGGCTGACTTGTGTTTTGTACTGTGTGGACATCTCATCAAAGACAAACAAGCATGTTACCCATACACAGAGGTAGATACCATGTCGGTATGTATTAGAAAACCGACAGCGACCAACAAGTTGCCTCCAGAAACACCACCGCATTACATTCATTCATTTGTCTTACTTTCCCAAGGAAAGAAGATTCGGGGTTAGGGAGGGGATCGTCCCAACGGAGGCCACCCACAGGGCACCTATTATATCTATTCGTATGAGGTATTCGCAGAACCATGTTTAGAATTATAATTATAGTAATCGAGGGAGAGCATTTCCCTTTTCCTCGATGAACATTGCAATCGTCGATCCAAGCAAACGCATTGGATCTGGCTCTAGGGCAATTGGCATTTCCATCCCCCCCCCCCCCTGGAGGGTTCCACGAGCCGCCCTGCACGGGGTATGGGGGATAAGTACGGGGTAATGGAGGAAGGAAATACATAGTATGATTTGCCCTGGTCAGTTTTTGCGGCCAAATTGGCTCAGGCGGACAACGGACCTCTCGGATCAACGACTTGTGAAAATGATGGCGACTGCCGCAGATAAGCCAGCAGCCTCCATATGGGCGGGCGGACACACACTTATCTACGAGGTTGCGCAATCTCGGCGCTAGGGGAGACGCGTGATGTCGATAAAGGATAGAGTAGGAGCTATCAGATGATTAGACAGATACTACCGGGTTGAAGGGGGCCTCCAACACACGTGTGTCATGATGTGCTGCGTCGTAATGGACTGGGGCCGTCGGACGCGGGCGTGAATGAGAGAGATTGAGGACCGGTCTTACCGTGACCTGACTCCTGAGCACCTGCCCACGTTCACAGGGTTACTATTTAGGCTCGGAAATGCTTTGATGTTTTTTTTTTTTTGTGGTGGCTTATCATATGCGTTTCATGCGCATACGGATCCATGGTGTTCCAAAAACCTTTGTTTATGATCTTTTTTTTTTTTTTGGAGCTGCTGTGATGGCGATTCAGCCCCCCTTTCAAGACCATCCCTGGTTTCGTGGAAGGTCACGGATTGCCCCGGACACACTTGCCAAAGTTAATGGGTTGCTCTTGACCGCTCAAAGGAGTAAAACCCGTAAACAGACTGCGCCAATCACCCTCGCGAGCTTGGACACGAACCAGGGCTTTGCCCCACACACACATCCCCACGCCCCACGGCATCCTCATCTTTTTTTTTCTTGCGGAGTGTGGGGAGGAGGCAGTGAGTGGGTAGGCGAAAAAAAAAAAAAAAAAAAAAAAGCACGCACACACACACACACACACACACACACACACATCTATCTCGCTACAAGACCAAAAGCCGTTCCACATGTGCACACACCATGACGGACACTGGCCCACGACAAATTTGCACCTAGATCAGCTGGCTGGAGCTAGTGCGCAGCCCTCGCCTGCTTGCTCACTCTGAACCTCACATCAGCCAGCCATCTTGCAACTGCCACCGAGGGGCAACGCCTGGAACCTCTGAACGCAGACGAGGCGTGCGGACATGGTCGGAAAGGAGTTTGGCGCCGAGCCTCTTCCGTGCAGGGCGCGCATCGGCCGACGGGCTGGCCCCCTGGTTGCCCGCCCCTGGGCCGCGAGCAAAAGAACGCTTGTTTGTGTGCTTGAGCGAGAAATCTGCACAGGTGGCTCAATTTGCTGCGTACATAAATTACTTTTCCAGGTGCCTGGATGATGAGGGGAGTGGTGCAGGTGAGAAGGACCGGGGGGGGTGGGACGGAGAGGCGGGGACGGGGGGAGGGGGGAGGGGGTGGAAGGTACATTAACCAGGTGCAAGGGCCTGCGAAATGCCAAGTACCACCATACTGAACAAGCACGACGCCAGGAGCAGCCTGCGAGACGACTCACACAGATCACCCAGCACCAGCACCCAGCACCCAGCACCCAAGCACCCAGCACCCAGCACCCAGCACCCAGCACCCAGCACCCAGCACCACCCCCCACGTCCCACAATGGCCCCGACGTGTCCACTGACTGTCGGCGACTGCTGCCCGCCAGGTGGCTGCCAGGCTAGTAGGCAGCAGGCAGTAGGCAGCTTCAGGTGGCGGCGCCTCTGCTTTCCCGCCCTGCGAAGCTTTCTAGCGCACCATGCCGCCGCCTGCGTGCGTTGTTGCTTTTGGTTGCCTTTTGGCTCTTGAGGGTGCGTGTGCGTGCCTGCGTGCCTGGGCACTGGGCACTGGTGGGCGGGCGGCCCCCCTTAGCCTGTACAGTTGTCGGCACACCTGTGCTGTCGCACACCCACCCCAGTGCCCCGAGTTTGTCGAGTGAGTGAGTGAGTGTGTGTGTGTGTGTGAGAGAGAGAGACGGAGTTGGGCCTTTGTGGTTCACGTCAGACCCGCCCTTTATAAGCATTCTCTTCCCCCTCGTCCCCCTCCTCCCACAAAATATTTCCCCGTTTCTTCCCACTTCCAGCCAGACGCAGCATCACAGAACACACCTCTTTCCCACCTCGGACCAAATCGACGCGGAAGCACCAGCTTGTGCACCTGTTGGCAGCGCCTGGTTGTTGGATTCCAATACCATCTCCAAACATCCGCACTTGATATCGTCCGCGCGAGGCCTTTTTTTTTTTTTTTTTTTTTTTTTTTTCGACCACGGGCAAATTTCCACCCGTCCTGCTCCGCATCACATGCAAAGATCAGCCTTGGCAGCCGACCTGACCAACTTGTTGAACCCTTCGGTCCAAGCTCATCATCACCACCTGCAACCGCAAAAGGGTGACGCCGCCATGACAAGCGCATCGGTCGCCATCATCAAGCCCAACGGGCCTCTGCCTGGCGCCCAGTCTTCAGAGGCGACAAATGAACTCCCTCGCCCGTACAAATGCCCCCTCTGTGACAAGGCCTTCCACCGTCTAGAGCACCAGACGCGACACATTCGCACGCACACGGGCGAGAAGCCACACGCCTGCCAGTTTCCTGGCTGCAGTAAAAAATTTTCTCGCTCCGACGAGCTCACCCGTCACTCGAGAATCCACAACAACCCCAACTCACGCAGGGGCAACAAGGGCCAGCATCATCCGCAGCAGCAGCAGCATCACCACCACCATCACCACCACCACCAGGGCTTGCCTCGCCACATGCATCCGGACGGCATGATGGCCCCTCCCCCGGCGCCCAAGGCAATCCGCTCTGCTCCGACGTCGACCCTGGCCTCGCCCAACGTGTCTCCGCCCCATTCTTTCGCCTCCTTTGCCCAGCACGCCCACTACGGCCACAACATTCACCCCTACAGCCGCAGTGGCGATATCTCGATGCTGGCCAAGGCCGCGAACCAGGTCGAGCGTGAGACCCACAGCGCGCCCACCAGCCACGGCTCTCGCCCCTACTTCGCTCATGGTTCGCAAGGTCCTCGCGGCCACGCCAGCGGCCTGTCCTCTTATCATATGGCCAGATGCCACTCCAATGACGACCACGACGATCATTACAATGGCTCTCTACGCCACGCCAAGAGATCAAGGCCCAGCTCTCCCAACTCGACGGCGCCTTCATCGCCCACCTTCTCGCACGACTCCCTGTCTCCAACTCCGGACCACACTCCGATTGCAACGCCGATTGCAACTCCCGCTCACTCGCCCCGCCTCCGCCCATTCACCGGCTACGAGCTGCCGAGCATCCGGACCCTGTCCTTGGCGCACAACACGACGCCCGCCTTGGCACCGATGGAGCCGCACTTGGATGTGCCTCCGTTCCCTCAGGTGAATGCACCTCGCAGCAGCGGCATGTCATTGACAGACATCATCAGTCGACCCGACGGCGCCCAGCGCAAGCTCCCGGTCCCCCAAGTACCAAAGGTTGCCGTGCCCGACTTTTTGGCGGAGAGCGGATACAGCAACAGCGGCAGAAGCTCTGCCGCGGCAAGCCTTGCTGGAGGTGACCTTGTGGACCGAGCCTAGGGCGCTCCCTCCAGCAAGCGTGATTTTGTACGACATAATGATTATGGGTTATAGAGGTATAGACAGTGTTGGCGTTGACGGCTTGGCATGTCGGTGCCCCGAGTGCCCAGGTGCTCGGAAGCTCCGGCTTTTGAATTTGGCATGTTTCCCCCCCCTTTTTTTTTCATTTCCCTTTTTGCTCCTATCGCGACCAACGGAAATGGGGACGGATTGCACGATATATAGATCTCACCACTTAAAAGTAACAAACACCCCCACCTCTCCCCGAAAAGGCAGATGTTGATTTCTCACGTTGATCTCGGGAAGCAAAATGATTGTACTGTAATGTGAACTCGGCCGACAGTCGCAGACTTGATCCGGCGTGAATTGCCGCATAGAATCATAGCAGAAACTTGAGACCATTTAGCCAACCACTAGTACTTTGGCGATGATGCCCCCCAAGTAGTCTTGACGAAGCAATCGGCTGATGCGTCGGCGGCCCTGCCTCCCCTCCCTGCACCTGCACCTGCGCCTGCACCTACACCTGCAGACAATACTGCCGAGTGGCCTCGATGATCATGGATGGCTGCGGGATGCCTGCGTAACCTTAATAAAATCCAGCCATGCGAAGTACCCGGGCCAGTCTCTTGCGCCATTCGTCAACGTCGTCGCATCAACAAGTTAGTATCCGCTCATCGTACTCTCCTGCCCGCTTGGGGAGGAGGGGCTGGGGGCAAAAAAAAAAAAAAAAAAAAAAAAAAGCACTTGCTCTGCCCCACCCCCCACCATTGTTTGGTCCAACGAGCGGCACTTTGCGGTCGAGCTGAGCCCACCTTCCCACTTTATTCTAGACAACGCCGAAAGGGGCATCATTGCTTTTCCCATTTTCCCACACAAATAATAACAACAAGAACAACGACGACCACTGCGGAGACGACGACGACAACGACAACAACAACAACGGCCCTTTGCTTGGTTTCATCGGACCATGCTCAGCGGCAAGGGAGGGGGAGAAGGTGTGTGTGGGGGGAGGGAGCGGGAAGGGGGTTTGGTTTCTTTGAACCGGAACAAAGCAAAATCGGCCAGGGGGGTTGGGTGAGGCAACCCGTTGCAATCAATGATAAAAAAAAAGAGAAGAGTCCGGCACGCGCACGGGGTGTTTGTTTCCATACCAACTACAGCTTGCGTGATGATGTCTGACTGGGACAGGAAGGCTGTAGAGGATGATCATGGCCCATCACGCAGAGACGTGATGACGCTAATGTAGGACCGAAATAACAAGTGGCCGATGGACACGGGCAAAACAGTGTGCGATTGGCATCGAAAAGGCAAAACTTTGCCAAGACTTGATGATCTCGACACTTTTGCCATGACGAACGACACTCCGGAGGACGCACAGGTGTGAGTCGCTGCCGAGCGATGATGGGTGCCTGAAACACCACGGCGGCCGCAGCACTTCTGTGTTTTCTCGTTTCTTTGTCTTCTTGATGCTTGGTGTACAGATATTTTTTTTGTGACCGTTTTGTTTTTGTTTTTGTTTTTTTGTTTTTCTTTCTTTCTCTTTCTCTTTCTTTTCTTTTTTCTTTTTTTAAGCGGGTGACTGCGGTACACTCAAAATAGCACTGGATGGTGGCTTGGCTGATTTTCCCCCGTCATGTTGCTCCGCGTCTTTTGATACTTTCGAGACAGATTCACAATGACGGTTACCGCAAATGTTACGGGATCAGTGCTCCTCCTCTGCCACTTGGCCAGACGCCGAGCAGCATTTCTTTTGTATGGGCATGGGCATGGGTGGTGGTGTCTAAGGTGTGGGGGGAATGGCTTGCATGGAGTGGCTCAACTTGCAGCTGCTCCAGTCGTTGACATTAGATCTGGCTATGCCGCTCTGGGACAGGACGAGCTTCATACTGAGGACAACAGCCATCGCAGGGGGAAAGAGGGGTCCGGTCACAAGCCAACGGGATGATTTTCTTCTGATACATGCGCCATGATGTCCACCCCGAGCTCATCTCATTTGTCCGGAGCCAACGTTGTGATGCAAACGCAATGGGGTCACGGTGATGAGACACTTGCGGCGGCGGCGGGGGGGGGGGGGGGGGTAAAGGGCGATTATCGACCCACTGCTGCGAGTTTGATCCGGAGCATGACATTGGACATTGGTGAAGCATACGGGATTGAGGGAATGGCAGTCAGTCAGTCGACAACACGGGGCTGATATGACGGCTGCGTCGCAGCATGGCCCGCGTTGCTTTGCGGTACAACATGACCATGAACATGACCATGGCCGTATGAGTACGCAATCTCCTCCTTGCTCTTCGACAATAAGAAAAACCTGGCTCTCCGTGAACTGGATAGGTTGCGGCGGATGGAAGCTCTGTTGGCCTTGCGTTGCCGCCGTGGGGACAGCCGGAAACGGCCACTTGCTTGTTGTCGCGGGAGGGACCGACCGACTTGCAGACTGTTTTTGAACCGGGATGTCGTTGCGCCGGCTTTCTCGTTCGCGTGGCCAATGTCTGGTAGTAATCTGTTGCTGTTGTCGTTGTCATCGTCGTCGTCGTCGTCGTCGTCGTCGTCGTCGTCCGCTGCCTCACACAGAATCCGGCATGCGGTACCAGCACCGGCACCGGCGGCATTGGCACTTGGCAACTTGACTTGGCACTGGGCGCTAGCCACCTTGCTCGGTTACAGCTGACGATAGCACATCATTTACCCTATTTGTCAAGTCGAGTTTGTGGGGGTGGGGTCGACGGTTTCTGGGCTAGCAGTTGGCAGCCACTTGGCAGGCAACCTGGGAGCCTGATGGCCTCATCATCGCCCGACAGTTCAGTGTCACCGTCGTGGGATGATTGATACTAGTACTTTGAAACCAACCTACCAGCAGTGAGTCTTTCTCGGCCTCGTGCGGGAATACATGACCTCCGGCGAGAATCTTATATCCGGCTTAAGGCTTCCTGCATTCCCCGACAGATACAGAAAGAGACAGAGAGAGAGAGAGAGAGAGAGAGAGTGGGAGAGAGCGCGGGACCTTGAATGTACGACGTTAGGTTCTCACCCCGGAATTTGGGGTTTCCGTTATAACGCAACCCCCCCCCCCCCCCTTTCCCTTTCGTAAGAGTCATTACTGATTCTGCCTCTCAGAATGCCAGTTTGTTTAAACTTGCCGCACAGAATCTTTGACCGAACATGGGAGAGAAACATCAGAAGCAGAGAGGGCACAAGGACTTGATGTTCATTCCATGCGGCCGGCAGAAAAACTCCCAAAGCCCATTGTAGCCATCGATCGCTTTTCTCCTCGTTGGCGACCCGAGCATCGCTCTCTTCTTGCCACGTTGCACTCGCCAATGTTAGCCAACCACGGCCCGGCCACTTATGCCCAAGGCATCATTCAACAACTCGAGTATCCAGCGCGGCTGCTACATGCGACTACAACTACAGGAGGCACACAGCCCGCTCGCTCTAGGGGTTTTCAATGCCTGACCACCCGTCATCCAAAGTAGTGAAAGCCACTTCATGTCGTGCCGGGTGATCTAGGAGCCAAGTCCGACCTTCTCGCACGAGGCCCAAGGCGCCACCAAGCATGGATGCAACCAACTGGTCCGCAAGCGGCATTGCCCGAGTTTTTTTTTTTTTTTTTTTTTCGTTCAAAAGATGTTGGACAGCCGCCGATGCTGGCAGCGGAGGTTCGGCTGTCCAGATATCGCCCCGAAGCGGAAGGCTCTCTGCAAGGCCCCTGAACGTCAGATACTTCTTCTAGTAACGAGAGAGAATTTCTTTCTTTTGTCTTTTTGTGCTGCGCTGGTAGACTTGGTTACTCTCCGGGACCACCGCAGGCCAGCACCTGTTCCCGGTCACACTGACTCTCCTCCTGTGCGGCATTTCGAGTTGACTGCTTGGAACTTTCCTCTTCTCCAAAAGCTCCGTTACTCGACCTGAACGCGGCCTTTTTTTGTTCCGGCATCCGGGCAGTGGTTTTTTTTTCCATCATTTTTTTTCTCGGTATTTGCTCGGCTGTTCAGTCTCTGAGGGCTTGCATGCTCAATGTACGCCGTCTACGCTGTTGTCACATGCCGATTTCTGGTTCTTTGCTCGCAGACGCGGAAGAGAAACAAATGCCGTGAATGGGAAGGTCACGTCGTCTCATGGCTGGTGGGCTAGAAAGAAAAAACCGCCATCCCAGTCACGCTCAGAAGCCGGATCTTTCGATGACACTCAGACCTTGGCATCGCTCCTTTTGGGGTTTCAGCCTTTCTTCAGTCACGCTCTTGGTTCGAGGGTTTGACGAACGGGGAAGGGAGGGGGAGGAGGGGGGGGGGGGGGAGTATCGAGGAGTCCCAACAGCCGTGACGGACAAGAGAGGTGCTGAACCTCGAGCACGAGTGACCGGACGCGACGCAGAATGTCGGCCAAGTCCTAGGAGGTGGTTGCATTGCAGCCCTATTAGCTGATGACGAAACACGAGGTGCCTTGAAAGCCGAAGCGGGTACCTTTTTCAGCCCGCCGGCTATTTAGCCAGACAGTGGCACATCAGGCCATGGTGTGGGAGGTCCTGAAGTCCATCGTATTGAAAGGGCAGAAAGGATGACCACACCACGACTGCAAGGGAACTCCCTCCTCGAGCCGTGACATTAGGCAGTTTTGCATGCATGCTTGTGGAGGAAAGTGCGGACCGGAGTATGTCGTGCATTGGGTAGTTTCTTCGACAGGTAGATTTTTGCTGTAAAGGAACATTGACAGAGTTGAAAAAGAAAGACAACAACATGGAGGTATGTTGTCGCCCACTTGGTCCGGGTAAAAAGGGCTTATTTGGATGACGGGAAGGGGACACACAATTAGCTGAAAAAAAAAAAGGAGAATTCAAGAGGAGAAAACAGAGCGTAGAACGAGACTGATACACACAATCACATCATACTTTACATATGTAGAAGAGGCCAGCACAAAAAAATCAATGCATCATCATAGCAATACAGTAATTGATGACTCGACGCGTAGGAGGACCACGCACCGTCTCTTGATGCGAAACAGAGTGGATGGATTATTGTGCGTAGGCGCGTATGAAGCATTCAATTGATCTTCTGGAAGATTGACACATAGCAGCTAGCTGAAGAAAGAAAAAAAAAAAAAAACTCCCCATTCCTCTTTTCCAACTCCTTTTCTCTCCACACATTGCTCATTTCCGATCCACTTGACCATCTCGGGCGGCAACACAACGGTGTTTTAGTCGTCGTTTGGATAAAAGCCGTGACAAAGACTAGTTAGTTGACACAGGTTTTTTTATTTTTTTTATTTTACCTCGTGGTATTGATCCAATATAGCATATGTGACTACGAAGATGAAAGGGGAGGAGGGCAGCCCTATCTGGAACACTCGGCTAAGTTGACTAGCACGCGTACATAGTACAGAACTGATCGAACATGCAGCCCATTTACCCGTATGAGTTCAATAAATGCAGATGCTTCTGCCGTCCTTGCGGGGTGTTTTTTTTTTACGCAAGCCAGAGGGATTCAGCATATAGATCAGAATCCAAAAGTCCTCAGCCACGACCGGTAGCTTTAACATTCAAACCAATATCCACCATGCGTAACATCATCCTCGGCGCCCTTGCACTTGCTTCCCTTGGCCACGCAGGAACAAGCACCCATCCTGCCAAGACAAAAGACACCCAGTACTGCTGCATACAGTTGTGAGTATCCCGCCGAGGCAAGAGGGGAACAAAACATAGGCTGATTGAGACCAAACAAAAATACAGCAAGCTTCATGCCAGCACGGCGCCTGATTTCGCAGTCTTCTACGAATATGCGGGCACCGGTCATAACGAAATGAACGGATTCTATACCCAACATTTTCAGATATCGGGAGCCGATTGTACCGCTCGTGTTGACCAAAGGTTGGCTCCCGGTCTTCCCAGTCAGGGTGGCTGCCCGCATTGGATGTTCGAAACGTCAGCTTCGTGTCCGAAGTCACTCGGTGAATGGTCGGTGCAGCCTTCTTCGGTTTGCTCCGACTTTGCGAAGAACCACCCAGACGTTGTGGCAGCGAATCCCTAGAAAGAAACAGCTTCGTGTGACTTGAGGGGGGCATCCATGGACGATTTGTACAGACGCCCCCTCGATATTTCTTTCCGGCCTCGTCCGGGAACGCAACTTGCGAGAAAAGTCTGCGCTCTCTGGCTTACCTTGCCACGACAGCATAGAAGAAATAAAAAAAAATGAATGCTCGTTTTTATGTTACATGAGTAATGACAACCGTCTCGGCCACGGGGATAGGAATCCCACCGTCGCAAGCACTTCTGTACAGAACAGCGTCGCTCCTTTCGTGACTTTGTGCCGTGCCGTGCCGTGCCGCGCCGCGCCGCGCACATCTCCCACGCCAGCCATCCCGTTGGGTACACAGGAAGATATCCTCCATCGTGTAGACAGGGTAGACGTGGAGTATAAAGCGGTGGATCCTTTTCAAATCATATTATGTACGGTGTGACCCCCCCCCTCCCCCCCCCAAAAAAAGAAGGCTGTTTTGACGTTTGCGAGTCCACGCCCGTCCATCCTCTCTACTTACTGTGCGTACTCCCCCGGCCACCACGCGCCACTATCTGCATTTCGATGATTGACCTGGGGCGTGTGTAACGACGCGAGGCTGAACGGAATGGCGACCTGGGTGCCAAGGATCCCCAAGGCGGAAAACGGGCTCTCGTGTTGTTTGTCTGATTTCCACAGGGATTCCGCTGCCTGTCTCGTCGGCGATTCATCCCTGGCCGCGACTGACGTGTTGGCAGATGCCGAACACGGCTCGAGAGATGGGTATTGAATGGCTTTTGGGAGAGCCTGCGGATGCCGAGGGAGGTCGTGCCACGGATGATAAAAGCACAATGCAATGTGGTGGTATTCATCCTCCGGCTAAAAGTCCAGCCACTGCAGTGCAGCAGTGGTTCAAAAAAAAAAAAAGAAAAAAAAAGTTTCAAAACTTGTACAGGAGCCCTATAGTACATGGCCGAGCCATTCTCCCCTGATTTCGGCGCGGATTCGAAAGCAAAACGCCGTGTTTTTTTTTTCTCGAGAGACCTGCTACATCGGCGTCAATTCTCTACCACTTTACTCCAAAGAGGCTGATCTGTCGCTTGGCAGGGTTCTGGGGCGACTCCGCCTTCTCGAGGTAGATTCGGTCGTGGCCCTTGACGTCGAGGAAGAAGTATCGGTATTCGTAGTCTGGTTCACCTTGCCGTCTGACCATGTGTAGCTGAGCGATGCCGTTTTGCAGAGGACCGTCGACCTGCAGGGAGAAGCGTTAGCGCCGTCTGCATGGAGAAAAGAGAGCCTATTTCCGATGTGGAAAACGCACGTGGAAATGCATCACCAGATGTTGGTTGCCTTGCTGGTCGGTTTTTTCTGTCGATCTGCGCGCGCAACTGGATCAGAATTTGTTGTTCTTTTTGGGGGGGGGGGGGGGGGGGGGGGGGGGGGGGGGGGGGGGGGGGGGGGGGGGGGGGGGGGGGGGGGGGGGGGGGGGGGGGGGGGGGGGGGGGGGGGGGGGGGGGGGGGGGGGGGGGGGGGGGG
>JABAEC010000089.1:0-110587 GCA_013435705.1 Claviceps paspali | reverse complement strand
AACTTCTTTAGTAAAGGGAGACCTAAGTGCCCTAATTTATGCAAAAATAGGGCCTGACGTAGTAATTTCTGATAATTAGAGGGATATTTACAGGGGAATTTAGGCGGAATCTTAGGGCCTATTTCTTAGGGCTTCCTCTGTTGCTGGGCCTCTTTAGGAACACAGGCCTCATTAGGGGGGCTTAGACGGCCACTATTGGCACCCAGGACATTAGGGTCTAGACCTTCTAAGCCCCTAGAAGATGCCTAACTAGGGGCCCCTTCGTTAGTAGAAATAGGGGCTAAGTCCCCTGTAAAATCCTCTGTAATTTCATTAATTACTTGATATCTATCGGAATCAGGAAATTCACCCTTAGGAAAATATTCCTTAGGGTTAGCGCAAATCTTCTTAGGAATATACACTTCTATAGGGTAGGAAGTCCCTATAGGACCTAGATTGTCTCTAGGGTAGGTTGCTAAACCTACAGGGTAAGCTAAAGGGCTTAGAGGGGGAGAAAAGAGGGAATAGGCAGATTCCTCTATAGAGAGGTGATTTTCCTCTATAGAATTAGAAGAAAGGGATCCCTTAGGGGGGTGATTTACCCCTAAGGGGTAGGCAGGTCCTAGTATAGGGTATTCTCTTTCTACTATAGGGTAGGATATGTGTGCCTGCTGGCCATTTTCATTCTTACTAAGAAGGGGGGTTTTCTTGCCCTTAATATGTAAGAAAAAACCATGCCTTTTGGGGTTAAGAAACCTATAGCAAGAATTATTAGATAATAGTAATTTATTACCTTCTAAGGTACCGCCAGTGGTATAATGCGCTAGGCCACTAATTAGATTAGTGTCTATACCAGGAAAATATAGTGCATTTTTTAGTACTAGGGGCCTAAATGTAGTGGGATTTAGGCTTACTAGGACTTTAAAAACAGCAGTTCCTACCCCTTTTGGATAAATAGGGCCTTCAGCAGTAATAATAGGGCTTCTTTCTTTGTGTTTTAGGGCCTTAAAGGTCCTAAAGAATGCCTTATTATTTATTAGATAACACGTAGAACCTGTATTATGTAATAGGGAGTCTTTTAGATTAGAAGGCTCTTAAGCCTTATAAGTAAAAGAAGGTTTAGTAGCTAGGAAATTACTACTATTAGTTATAGAAGTAGAAGAATCACTACTATAACCACTACTACTACTAGAGGAAGACTCTTCTTCTAAAGAAATAGGGTCTTCTCCCTCTATATTTCCGGTTACTAGGCTATAGCAGCTAATAGCAAAAGAGGCTTCTTACTCTTTAATATCCTGATTGTTAGGGTTCTTTTTCTTCTTATTAGCTGATTTAGCCTTAGAATTATTAGAATTCCTTGTAAAGGATTTACTAGATTTTCTATTATTCCTAGACTCCCCTTAAGAATTAGAAGAAGAAGGGGGCTTAGAAGAGAGATTAGAAGCTTTATAGCTAAGAGCCTTAGCTATAGAGGAGCTTTTATCTCTTTGCTCTTCTAATAAATCAGCCATAAGGAATTGCAGGTTTAGTTAACTAACTAGAAGACCTTAGGCCCTAGCGGCTCTAATAGAATATCATTGCCTCTCAGCCCAATGTGGAAAGGTCTCTTTTAATGCAGCAATATAGATATTTGTTTGATCTATATTACTAATTATAACGTTGCATAATAATAACCTAGCAATTAGGTTATTAAATTCTGCATTAAAGTCTTCTAAAGTGCCCTTATAAGAAGAGAAATTTAAAGAATGAAATTTAGAGTATAAATTCCCTCTTTAAATCTTAGAACTCTGTAAATATTGCCTTATAAGGATTTTATAGGCTTTAATAGGTGATTTTTGCCAACAAATTGCAGCTTAAGGTCCCTCTTAGCAGCTGTCCCTTATAATTATAAGTACTATAGCCTACTGAGAATTAGGAAGATTATAGGCAATTTTAGGATTATCTAGGAAATTAGGCATACCAAATGCTCTAAATTATATAGATAAAGCCTGCTTCCATTGGTTAAAATTCTTAGGCCCCCTTAATTTTGCATTATTAGGGATATTATGCACCTTCTTATTCAATTCCTTAGCTGTAGTTCTATCAAAAGCTTCCTGCAAAGGGTTACTAGGATTAGGGCTAGGAATAGGGATAGGATCAGAAGGGCCGGCAGGTTAGATAGGATCCTGTATATTTTCTTCTATAGGCCTATTTTGGCGTTGTTGGTTACCTATAAGACTAATTAACTGACTTATAAGGTCTGTTAATTAACTCTGTAATTTCTCTTGCCTTTTCTCAGAAGCTTCGATCCTAGCTGTGCTTATATTAGCAAAAGTCTCAAGACCTTTGCTTTATTCAGCTAGCTAATTAGAAATTATAGTTAGAGGGTCTTTTAGTATAGAAGGTTCAGAAGCCTCTTGTATAGGCATATTAACCTCTATATCAGGTTGTGGTATAGGAAAACCCTGTTGGCCTTGTTGATTTCTATCTATTTTTACAGAAGAAAAAGAAAAAACGGATTCTATAGCTAATTATAGGAAGAAATTCACTATAATATAGAAGGGTTGGAGAAAACCTTACTATATATTAGAATTATAGAGGATTTGAAGAAAAATGACCTCTATAACTAATTTACAGTAATTTATAGTAAATAGTAGTAGTGAATTACTAAAAACAGTGAATTTTACTGATAACTAGTACTGATTCTAGCTATAGAAGGTATAAAAATACCTAGAATTATTAACAATAAAGCCTACCAACAGTTACAGTCACAGAAGCCGTAACTCCAAATTGATTCTATTTGGGATTTGCAGAAGCAGTCAGACTCCCTAGAAGTTAATCGGAATGCGCACCAAAAATGTATGGTGCCACAGATCAAGAGGCTTGGCCAAAAGCCCTGATTTATGGGTCTGTAAGAATACGGATTCGAAATTTTCCTGTGTACAGGTTTTGTATGTATAGGAAAAAATCTGCTGCAGTATAGTGATAAAACTCACTATAATTAGTCTGCAGCTGCTAATAACAAATGCATGGTTCAGACGGACCGTTAGAAGCCGTAACTCGTAATTGTTTAATTGGGGGATTTGCAAGAATCGTTAGGTTCCCAATTGTGAATCAGCGTGCGCACGCAAATTGTGTGGTGCGCCGGATCTAGGGCTCTGCCAAAAGCCTAGATTTGTAGGTCTGTAGGAATACTGCCTACAAAGATTTAGGTGGATTGGTTTAGGAAAACACCAAAAATCTGTCCTGCGATATCGTAGGTAGGAATTCTACGATAATTGAGGCTCGCAGCTGCCGACGGTCGCAACGGTCCGTCAGCGGGATGCACGCTTCGAAAAAGGGTGCAAAATGCTCAGTAAACTGCACACAATATTCCTAGATAGGAATAAAAATAGGGAAAATTCCCTATAAATGCAGCTGAATGCAGCAAGATGCAGCTGGTTGCAGCTGCTGACAGTGATCAAATGGTTGATGCAGCTGTCAGACCACGTGTGTGAATGGAATCAGATTCAACACCAGAAAGTGTGGTGATTTTGTGTGTGGCACCTAGGTTGGGGCGTCAACCTAGGGATATCGAACGATAGTTTGAAGAAAAGGTAGGCCACTATAGTAAATTCACTATAGGCCTTCCGGGCTCATAACCTATTGAAAATATGGCTTAGTATAGAGTAGAATTACTAGTAGAGGTAGTGAGGCTCTAGGAGTAATGCTTCTTGTTGGTTACACCAAGGTAACCAATTATAATAAAAGCACTAGTACAAAAGAACGAATGAGGCAATTATGTGATTATTCTGATTATGCATGTCTAAGCTAAGAAGGGCGCCCTTCGCGATGAGCTTGCGAAGGTGAGGATGTGTGCGGCATAGGTTACGTAGCCCTACCGGCCACCTGTCTCCACCTATGCCTAGTTGCCGCCCCACTTATTTAGACGGATTCCACTAATTAGAGCGCGAGGCTCTGAGTTCGATTCTGTGCATCACAACACTGGCGAATTCTCTTTTTTTTTTTTTTATTAATGTGCTGCAAGGTCAAAGAGTTGCCGAAAAACGCAATAAAAATCGAAAAAAGAAGAAGTGTATACAAGTGGATCCTATTAAAGGAATCTAGCGTTCTAATTAGCTAAGTAGGTTATTAGTTCTTTTTCTTAGTAGGATTAATTAAGGGTATTCACAGCAACTATATAAGTATTATACATTAGGTCCCTTTACAGGGCGTTTAACCTAGCCCTCTACTTAAATTATTGCTTTATTATAGTTAATAAAGCTCTTAAGGCACTTATTTAGTAATGCCTTTGTTATTGCATCTGCAATGTTATCCTTCCTATTAATCTAGCGGATTTCTAATATCTCTTATTACTTATATAATTACCTAAGGGCTATAATATTAATTATAAGCTGTTTTTCCTTTGTTATGCCTAGCTTAACTAGGTACTTATATAGTAAGAAGGAATTAGTATAGATAATTAGCTTTACATTAGGAAGCTAGAGTTAACTTATTACAATGTTTATTATAGTATTTATGTAAGGTGCACGCATGGGATGCGTGCAACCTTACATAAGCGCTGGGTGTGTGCACAGAGTGCACACAACCTTACGTAAGACCTACACCCACTACACTATAGCAGAACTAATGCATCTATAGTAACTAGCTACCCTCTTACTTATAAGACGCTAAGAGTGCATGCTTTAGACGCTATACTCTATAAAAGGGGCTACACCTAGTGTAGTCCTTAGAAGAAGTAAGCTTTAGTTCCTTAATATACTCTATACCTAACTATTAACTCTACCTAATTCTACACTCCTTATAATTCTAAAGCTTACCTTAAACCCCCTAGATTTAATATATTAGCTAGGAGAACCTAATCTACTACCACTACCTAGGCAATTCTACTTTCTAATAATAATTACTTAAAAGTAACCCTAACCTCCTAACTAGGGGATCTAGACTAAAGAGTAGATATAGAAGGGATATAAGAAAAACTTAAGATATTCTAAAGATATTAATATATAAAGGGTAAACTAGCTAAAATAGCATAGAAGCTATAATAATTTACTAACCCTATAGGACTAAATTACTACCCTTAGGAAGCTATATAGGATAAACCTATAGAAAAGCTAAAAGAACTGCTTAATATAGAGGACCCTAATATATCCTACTAGAACATCCTATACCTCTAGCAACTAACCAACCCTTCTACTTACCTAATATAGTTTAGCAACCTTAAGCATACCTTCTTAGAAGAACTATATAAATTCTAGAAGAATAGGAGAAAGGTTCTATATACTCTAAACTTTATTACTAAGGAAGTCTAATAGAAATAGGATAGGTTTATATATAAGTAGCTAGCAAATTACTAGATAGAATATAAAAATTTATAGAGACTATTTAAGGAATAGTCTTAATCTCTAGTTTATAAATCTATCTAATAATATAAGATGCTTTAGATTAAGCTAGGAGAGGCATAGTAGCTAGATAACTAAGACCCTAATAATTTTAATACTTATCTTAAGGGAATTAAGCTATTCCTCTCTAAAGAGCCTAAGACTATATAAGCTAGCTAATTCTTTATAGGGCTCCTATCTACTCTATAGTCCTTTATAAGGCGCTAGGGTAGTATTTATAATATAACTAGGGCAGAAGTAGTCTACTTTACCTAAAGATAATAGGAGTCTATAGTACTATATTATAAGCAAAAGCTAAGTAAATAGCCTTTAAGATAATAATATAAGGCACTATAGTAGGGTAACTATAGGGTAGCATTCTAAACCCTAGCTAAAAGGGATGCTATAGGCCTAGCTATATTACTAAATAATAAAGGCGTACCTAGGAAGATCACCTACTACAACTATAATAAGGAGGGCTATATAGTAATAAACTACTTATAGCTAAAATAGTTAGGAAAAGACTTATAGTAGTAGTAAGCGCCTATATAGCTGCTAAACCTATATATATATCTATAGGTATATATTTTAATACACTAGTTATAATTATAATTAGGGGGTAAAATACTATTAAAACCTTTATAGATCTAGATAGCTGCTTAGAAGTAGATATTATAAGTATAGTATTTATAAGGTAATATAGCCTCTATAGAACTATAGCGCTAGCACTAACCTTATAAGTAGTAGGGGGTTTTACTATCCTATAGTAAGGAGTATATTAAATTTATATAATACTATATAACTCCTAGGGATAAAGCAGAACCCTTACCCTTCTAGGGATTGCTATAGATAGAGACCTAGATATATAGAGTAGCCCTCTACTAATTAGTATATATATACTAGCTACCTACTATATATACCTCTCCTTATAGAACTAGAAATAGTAGTTTAAGATAGGGCAAAAGAATATTATCTACCTTCTACTCTAATAGTTCTAGAAGGAGATATATAATAAGGCAATAGTATTTACTATAGAATATATCTCTAGAGATAGATTTATCCTACTATATAATAAAGAGATAGCTAAGGAGGAGGGAAATATAGACTAAATTCTAGATAAGTTTTAGGAATATTAGAACGTTTTCTTAGTAGATAGAGTAGGAATCTTACTATAATAGAAGGAGACTAATTACTTAATTAATCTATAACTAGACACAAGCCCTTTATACAGCCTAATTTACCTACTATCCTAATTAGAACTTAAAGAACTCTATAAGTATCTAGAAGATAACTTATAGAAAGAACGCATCTAGTACTTAAAAAGCCCTACTAGGGTATCTATCCTATTTATCTCTAAAAAGGATAATTCCCTATAATTATATATAGACTACTATAGTATTAATAAGATTATACTAAAGAATTACTATATACTACCCCTTATTTTAGAACTTCTTAACTAATGCTAAGATGTAAAGTTCTTTTTAAAAATTAACATTAAGAATACATACTATTATATATAAATTAAAGAAGGGGATAAATAGAAGACTATATTCTATATAAGATATAGTTACTTTAAGTACCTTATAATGCTATTTAGGCTTACTAATACACTAGTAATATTCTAAAACTATATTTACTAGGCGCTTTAAGGGCTTATTAATATAATCTATATAGTATATCTAGATAATATACTTATCTTTTTGCTAGACTATATACTATATATAGAGCATATTAAATAGGTTCTAGAGAGGATAAGAGAGGCAGAGCTATACACTAAACCCTCTAAGTGTACCTTCTACTAGAATTTAGTGGAATTCCTAGGGTTTATACTCTTAATATAGGGTATTATAATAGACCTAGAAAGGGTAGCTATAATTTAGAAATAGGTATATCTAAGAAACCTAAAGGATGTGTAAGTTTTTCTTAGTTTTTACAACTTCTATTACTGCTTTATCTATAAGTACTTAATAATAGTTATACTACTTATAGCACTTATAAAGGGCAGAAAGAATAGCAAAAAGGGAAATTTCTACTTTAGTAATAAGGAATAGATAGCATTTAATTAGCTAAAATAAGCCTTTTAGAAGGCACTACTCCTTATATACTATAACCTAAAGCAACTAATATAAATTAAAATAGATACTTTAACCTTTACAATAGTAGGCATCCTAGCCTAACCTAATAATAATAGATAGTACTACCCTATTGTATTCTAGTCTTAGAAATTCTCTAATGCTAAATGTAATTATAATATAGAAGACTAAGAGCTATATATAATTATTAAGTTATTTAAGCATTAGCAATACTATATTAAAGGGGTAGATAAACTAGTGGAGATACTATTAGACTACCACAACCTATAATTATTTATAATACAAAGCAAATTAAATAGAAGGCAAGTATAATAGTATATATTCCTTAGCCTATTTAACTTCCTTATTAGGCATAGACTAGGGAAAAGTAATCTAATAGATATACTATTAAGAAGACCTAATTACAAAGGTAAAGTACTCTTAAATTAGCAGCTAATACTAGGGCTATAAAAAAGACTAGTTAGTTACTTAGAAATTAAGGCACTATAACCTAAAGGGCTAGATATTAATACTACTTAAGAGAGTAGAGACCCTATAGATTAAGAGAGGAGTAGAGAGACACTACCTAGTAAATTACTAGAGAAGTAATAGGTAGGTAGTAAAGATACGCCTAGCTTTATAAAGACACCTATAAGTAGGGAAGGAGATAATAAACTATTATACCCTAGGTTATAGGTAGCTAATGTGCCTTATAACTAGAAGGTTCTAATAGGCTATATAACTATAGAAGAACTACTAAGAAAAGGGATAGTAGAAGGTAATCTACTAATACTACTAGAATATATATAGTTAGTAACTATATATAAAGCTAGATAGATAAATATAACTCCTAGCCTATACAACCTTAGCATAGAGGGACTACTTATCTAATTGCTTTAAGAGGCCTAGGACTATAACTACAACCTCTATTAGAAGAGTTAAGATAAACTACTTATAAATTAGAAGGGGAAAACTAAGAGATAGGATTAATAGAATAGCCTTATCCTATATAAGGGTAAGGTTATAGTCTCTAATAATCCTATAGTATAAAGAGAACTCCTATAGCTATACTATAATAATCCCCTAGCTAGTTACTTTAGAGTTGCCTATATATTAGAGCTATTATATTACTAGTTTTACTAGCCTAGTATATAGGATATAGTATCCTTATATATTACTAGCTATACAACTTACTAGTAGGTAGTAGTATAATAATACTAACTATATAGCTAGTTAGAGTTACTACCTCTACTAAGCTAGCTATAGGCTAAGCTATTAATAGACTTTATTACTAGACTACTAGGGGTGTTCTAGAGAGTAGATAAAGTTAATATAATACTAGTAATTATAGACTAATACACTAAGTATACTATCTTTATTCTAGTAGCTACTATAATTAATACTATAGAGCTTGCTAAGGTCTTCTATAATAAAGTAGAATTGTAATACAGCGCCCTAGAGGGGATTATATTAGATAGAGGGTTAGTATTTATTAGTTAGTTTTAGTTAGAATTATACTACTATTTATAAGTAAAATAGAGACTATCTATAGCTTTCTATCTATAAATAGATAGATAGATAGAATAAGTAAACTAGGTACTAGAACATTACCTACAATACTTTATTAATATAAATTAGCTAAACTAGCTAAACCTACTGTAATAAGCGTAATTTACCTATAATAATATAGTTAATTATAGTATAAGATAAGCACTATACTATATACTTATAGGATACTATCTAGAGTTTTGCCTATATACTAATAACCCTACTATAGAGGGTATAGTCTCTAAAGTAGAAGTATAGGTTAAGAAACTATAGAACCTTTAAGAGAAACTTAAGGAGATATAGAAAGCAGTAATAGAGGTATAGGCAAAATACTATAATAGATAATATATACTAAAAGTATTTAAGAGAAATAACCTTATCCTACTATTAGTATAAAATATCTAGGTAAAGGAAGTAAAACGTAAGCTAAACCCCTATTTTATTAGCCCTTTTTAGATAATTTAGGTAGTTAGGAAGTAGGTGTACTACTTTATGCTTCTAGATAAGTATAGATAACTCTATAATATATTCTATATTAGTCTACTAAAGCTATAGAACCCCTATAAGAAGAAAAAGGAAGCAAAACCCTACCTACTAGACCTCTAGAATAATAATAAGGAATATTAGGTAAAGGAAATTAAGGGCGAAAAGACTATAAGCAATAGGACCTTCTACCTAGTAAAATAGAAAGACTAGCTAAGTAAATATAACTAATAGGTAGCTTAAGAGGATGTATATGCCCTAAAACTAGTGGCAGTATTTATAAAACAGAATTAGAGAAAGGTAATAACTACTTAGCGAATATATAGTGAAATAGGGGCTAGCCTATTATATAGTAATTGTTATAAAGATTACTTTAATAAGATATAGATGTTAAACATAGAAAACAAATAAAAATAAATAGAAGGTAGGTAAACCTAAATAGAGGAAAGACAAAAAGAGTGTATAGGTAGCAACCCTAATAAGAAAATACAAAAACAAATAATGCTAAATACTAAATACTAATAATAAAGGAAAAATAAACAAAATATAGGCAAACCTAAAATAAAAGTAAAGAAAAACACAACCTAAACCTAAAAAGAATAAAATAAAGGAAAACATACTCTATACCTAGGGGAGGCTAATAGGGAACTCTACTATAGTAAAGCTATAAGCCTTACTACTATCCCCTAAGATAGCCTCTACTACCTAGTAGTATTACTAAAGTAATACTACCTATAATATATATATAGGATTGCTACACTAGATATATAGTAATTACTAGGAGTTCTACTCTATAGTATTATACTTATAGTTTTCCTATTAAATAATTAGAAGGGCGTAGATAATATAAAGGTAAATAGTCTATAATATACTATTCTAGGCATAGGGCAAACCCCTACAATAGATTACTAGAACTAGTCCTATGTATTAACAAACTTAAGGTACCTAAATATAGTATTAATCTGCTTTAATATCTTATCTATAAGTTAGTAGGCGCTGTAGTTAGCCTACTCTAGCTAATTAAAACTATATAGAAGGGCAACCATAGCACCCCTAATTTAGTATTAGGCTATAGGCCTAAGGATAGGGATACTATCCCTATCCCCCTTCTCTTTATCCTTATTATACTATTATTAAGGATAAGTAGCTACTAATAGACAACTAACCCACTCTAAGATTAACTATATATTATAGAAGTTGCCCTCTATAAGATAAATAGGCTAGTAATTTATTAGTAATATCCTAGTAACTATATAATATAATAATAGTAAGGAATAGAAGACTTATAGAAATATATAAATTATTCCTCTTATTACACTATAAGTAATAAGTACTCTAGCCTACCTTTCCCCTATCCTATATAATCTCTATAGGGTGTATATAGTTAAATATAGGTATAAAGAGAAAGGGGAACTCCTAGGTCTACTATAGTATTATTATCTAGAAGTAATATATATAGTAGAGACTAAATAGTATTACTATAGTAGATAGATTAGATAACCCTATAGACTAGCTAGCTTAATATACTATTATTACTACTATTATATAAGTGCTTTAATAACTATATAGTATTATTACTACTAGAGTAATTTAGTAAGACTATATTACTAGTACTATAATAGGTAATAGTAATGCCTTATAAGATAAACTTAGTAATATATATAATAATAGTGCTGCTAATACCTAAGGTAATGGCATTACTAGTAAAGTAGACGCTACTACTATACACTAGGATTAGCGCCTTATCTCCCTAAAAGCCTTAGCTTTATATAAAGCTATAGCCTTTTATAATATAGATACTATATTAGGAGAGGAAGAGTAAGATAAGGTAGGCAATACCTATAATAATAAAGCTACTAATACCTAGGGTAATAACACCTTTAGTAAGGTAGATGCTACTACTATATAACTAGATTAGTGCCTTATCTCCTTAGAAGTACTAGACTTATATAAAGCCTTAGCTCTCTATAATAGAGGCACTATATCTAGGGAGAATAAGTAAGATAAGATAGCTACATTCCTAGTAATAGACTTAGTAATTAATAATACTAATAGAGAAGGGATAATAGCCTTAGTAGATAAAGGTGTTATAAAAGCTATAGCTTTTGCTATAGACTTCCCTCTATTAATAGAGGCATTTACCCTATCCTTAATAGTATTAGCTATAGTAGCCTACTTAATAGCCTTCTTTTTAGTATAATACACCTTTTTCTTTACTTATTAGTTAGCTTTCTTATCCTTAGTATAAGGATATTTAGTGTATAGAGGTAAGGGCATCTATATATATATATATAGAACTATTATTAGTAGTAAGATATATAGAGGACTATAATACTAGTAAAATAGTGTATAATACAGAGCATATTAAAAACATTACCTTAGTATAATAGAATGTAAGGGTTAATTAATTACTTAATTAATTAATTAATTATTAATAGCGTAGAGCAATTTTAGGAGTAGGATAGAATAGATTATAAATAATAAAGAAGAGAAAGAAAGGAAAGCAATATAGAACTAATTAATATGTAAGTTATTATTAATAAATAATTGCTAAATTAGGATAATTATTATTATTGCTATAGTGCTTATATAAATAAATTTTTAGCACTATAAATAGCTAGTAAAGCTATTATAATAGAGTAGGGTATATAGTTATTATACTAAGTGTAATAGCTAGCTGTTTAGGTATATAGTATAGAAGTAGGGGGGCAATTATAAGATGTATATATAGAATGTATATAACCTTATATAAGCGCTAGGTGTGTATATAGAGTGTACACAACCTTACGTAAGATCTACACCTACTATACTATAGCAGAACTAATGTATCTATAGTAACTAGCCACTCTCTTACTTATAAGACGCTAAGGGTGCACACCCTAGACGCCATACTCTATAAAAGGGGCTGCATCTAGCGTGGTCCTTAGAAGAAGCAAGCTTTAGTTCCTTAATACACCCTATGCCTAACTATTGACTCCGCCTGGTTCTACACTCCTCACAATTTATTGCGTATATAATGTTAACACTAAGCACTATTCTATATAATTCTAAAGCTAGTACGCTTTAGGTCATACATTTACTCTTTATAAAGCTCTATATAATAATATTCCCTTATATTATAAATTTAGCTTTAGCTAAGGCTTCCTTATTTCCTAGGATTATAATATATTCTAATTATAAAGTAAGGTCTTTATTATTTATAAAGAAGCTATTTATAAAGATAAATAGCTTTACTTTTTATAGATTAATAGAAATATAGCAAAGGCTATATTCCTAATAGTTAATTTGCTATTTAAGCCTTTTATTTAATTATATAATATTATCTTCCTTAATATTTTAGTATTGTATAGTAACTAAGAGATTATATAATACCTTTAGTTAGCAAATTATTATAATATAAGTACCTTAAGTATATTATTTAATATATTTCTACTCTCTTACTAGGTTTATAATATTAATAGTATAGATTTTCTTACTCTAGCTTTTCTATATAAGAAGGAGAGTATTATTATTAGTAGTAGAAAGGATATAGCTATTAAAAATAAGGAGATTCTTATTATTAAGTCTTTATTTTAGCTTTACTATAAATTTAGCTTCTAGCAATTCTTTCTCTTCTTATCTAAAGAAAATTTTATTACTAAGACTAAGTGTGTTATCTATCTATATGCTAATAAGGCTAAATCCCTAGTTTCCTATATTAGATATAAGAAGGTATAGATTATAAGTTAATGCTTCTATATTAAGTTTCTTATAATAGTGTTTTAAGTATATTAACTACTAATAAGTACCTACTTCTATAATTCTATAAAGTAGCTTAATAACTTATATTATAGTATTATAAGGGAAGTTATTAGTAATTTCTTTAGGGAGTCTTATAGTAATTAGTCTATTTAATTCTATAGAGGATTAAATATATACTTATATAATATCTCTAATCTAAAGTAAGTAGCTCTACTAAAGTAGTAATAGAGCTAAGGCTATAATAAGTCTTTAACTTACTCTTTAAATTATAGGTAACTAAGTTAAAATTATTATTTTCTTAGTATTATTATAGCTCTAAATTATAAGTTATAATTTCTTATATAGCTTATTAGTCCCACAGGTACCCCATAGGTCACAGCCCGGTCCCGACGCCTTTCCGACTCGGCACCGATCCCGTTCCCCTAAAAAACACACTCTCTAGCAGAGCTGGTCACCATCTGGCCAGCCGCGCAACCATCTCCACATGACAGGCACCGGCTCGGAGTCACCCCGGCTCCACGGCGGCAAAACCACGGTAGTATACAGGTTTTCCTCCCTGCACTAGGGTTTTTCCTGTATAATTAAGAAGATGAGGTTCTAGGATATAGAGCTTAGATAGCCCTATCTAGAGTAATAATAATAATAATAATATAGCTTATTAGTTCTTTTTCCCTTAATTTCCTATATTAGCTATAATTTAAAGAGTTATTATATTCTATTTTCTTATTAATAGAAGGGGATAAATTAGAATACATTTCTAGCTTATAGAGAATCTAATTTTACTTTATTAGATACTTTAAAGGGTTTCCCTAGTATTATAATCTTACCCTTACTTCTAAGTTATATAGCTAGATTAAGGTTAGCTTTCTTTTTTAAAGTAAGGAAGACCTTAAGGGGATTATTAGGGTTGCTTTAAGGGGTTTAGGGGAAAACTTATAATAAGATTCTAGATAACTTAGTTGCTTTTAGCCTATCTTACCCTTTAGATACTTTCTAATAGTTAGCTTTTCTAAATTCTATAGATATATCTATACTAGAAACTATAGTACTAAGTATAGATATATCTATATTAGAAACTATAGTATTACTACTATTATTATTAACTAGTAGTATAGTTTTAGATAGTAATGCCTTAGTAGGTGTGCCTTTAACTAATCTCTCTAGCTTTAGAGAAGAGGCCCTTACTTTAATAGTAGTATTATTAATACTACTTATCTTATTAGCTATAAGGGCTAGATTAGTAGTAATGTTTTCCTAAGCACACAATCTAGTGCCTTAGGGCGTATTATAGTATAGTAGATAGGGTAGACTAGGGATTTTATTACCTATATAGATAGGCTAGCCTAGTCTTTCTTTAGTTAGCTCTACTAAGGGCTCTAAAGTAGAGGCAGCTTACCTTACTATTACTATTAGTATTTTAGTATTAATAAGCTTATTAGTCTCTACTTTAGCTGCCTTTAGTAGTTCTAAAGGCTTTCTATTCTTTACTACTACTTTCTCCTATAGGCTTCTATAAGTACTATTAGTAAATAGTAGTATATATACTATAATAGAGGGTAGTAGTAGAGATAGTTCTATATCCTCTTTAGTAAAGGTATAAATACTAAGGGGATATTTCTAGGGCTATCTATAGCTATACTTAGGTGTACTAGATTTACTAGTTAATATAGAAGAGGTATCCTTCCTCTATTAGATAGAAAGTATTATAAAGCCTATTAGCTCTACCTCTTAGAGGTCTCTTACTCTAGCCTCTTTATTATTATAGTAGTCTATTATAGCTTAGATAGGTATTAAGAAAGTCTTATTATTATTATTAGTAATATATAGCTTTATAACTATAGATTAGAATCTTATAAAGCTATATAGTATCTTAATAGTATAGTTCTCTTTATTAATATTAAGAAGGGTAAAAGGGCTAATTTAGCTTTCTTTTTTATAGAAAATAATAACTTTAGACTAAAGAGGAAGTAAGTATAAAGATATAGTATTAGGTCTATTATAAGTATTAATAGTATTATTAACTTACTACCTTATAAGGTATTATTAGGCTTTAAGGGTTGCTTTATAGAGTACTTCTGCTTACTATATAATTAGTATACTTAGAGGTAACTTATAAGTTATTCTTAGGTATACTCTAAATACTAAAAGCGTAGGAATAAGGCTATTTAGACCTATAGAATTATTAACTACCTTTACTGCTATTTATAGGTGTTGCTCTAGGGTAATAGGGTTATTATAAAGTTTAGCGTTAATAATATTATAGGCTCTGTAGAGGGGAGTGTAATATCTCTTAACCTTACTAATGCTATAATATACTTCTACTAGAACCTCTAATATATTAATAGTAAGAAGGTATATATAATGCTTAAATTCTATAGAAGTAAAATTCTTACTAATATTATAGACTATCTAGTCTAGAGGTTCTAGATAGGTATTAATTTAATATTCTTTAAGGGCATTCTAAATATTATAGGCCTTTTATTTTTATAGGTAAAGGAACTAAATAGCTTAGAATAATATTATAGAGTCTATAATATATAGAACTAGTCTACTATTAAGTTATATAATATTAATAATAATTTTATAGTTAAAGTTATATTTATTATCTTAAAGGGTAAATTTAAAGCATTCTAAAGCTTTAGTATTTAGCTAGTAATAGTAGTAGGCATTTATAAGCTTTTTTAATGCTTTACTTTATATCTTATAGCCTAATTTATTAAAAATAGTAGTTAGATAGGCTGTTAAGGGATAGCTAAATTAATAATAAAGTTATCTAAGATCTTACTTAGAGAGAAAGAAAGTAGTTATTTCTATAGCTTTAAGAGTCTACTATAGATATTTCTATTTTCTAATTATTAGGACTATTATATTACCTTAGATAAGTAGGTTTTATAGATTATTAAACCTAACACCTAATCTATCTATATTTATAATAGATAAGAGAAATAGGGTAGTACTATAAAGTATAATAAAAGGTATTATACTAAATATTATAGGGACTTTTAAAATACTAAATAAAGTACTAAAGTCTATGCTAAAGTATACTATATAGGGAGGTAAGGGCTTTATTTTTAAGGTCCTTATCTTCCTTATTAGGGCCTTAGCCTAGCTAATTCTAGTAGTAGAAGGTTCTATAATACTAGTATCTAGAAGAATACCTTAGAAGATATATTTAGAGTAGTAGTCCTCTAATATAAAGTAGTATAGCCTAATAATAGCCTAGAATAGGTTATCTTTAGTTTAGATATATTTATAGTAGCTATTATTAAAGGTTTTAATAATAGCTTTATAATCTAGTAGGTTCTAGGTCTTTATAAAGAAGTTTATAATAATAAGCTTATAATTATTAATAGAGGGGAATGTAAATATAAGGTATAAGATAGGCTGGTTTTACCTATAAGATAGTAAAGAGGTAGAAATATTACTTTCTAATAACTTATAGTAGTTATTATCCTTAAATTTAGTAATTTATAGTACATTATTAAGGTAATTATTATTAGCACCTTTATATTATTATAGGAAGGCTTTATATTATTACTTACTTAGAGGCTTACTATATTTCTTAATCTTCTACTAGGCTTCTTTAGCTTAGTATTACTCTTTTTTAGTATATTTTATAGACTAATAGTCTAATTAGTTATAAACCTAGTAGTAGTATAGAGACTTAGCCTATTAATACTAGTTTCTACTATAAGGGGATTAGTAATACTTTTAGGTTATAAAGAAAGCAGAGTTTAAAGGTAAAGAGAAATCTAATAATTTATTATAGTTATTAATATAGTATTATATATTTTCTTTATAGGGAATCTAAAGTATAAGGTATCTTTAGATATTACTATAAATACTATTAAAGGTCTTTATATATATATATAATAGTTATTAGTACTTATTAATATATTAGATGCCTTTATAGACCTACTTATAGAGTTTATAATCTATATTTAGTAACTTATATAAGCCTAGGTATACTTTCTAAAGAGTTAAGACTATAATATTAAAGGCTTTAAGTATAGATTTATTAGGATGCTTAGCTATAATACTTAGTAGGGTAGTATCTTTCTATTCTTACTTATAAAGCTTAATAGTGCTTTATAATTTAAAGTAGGTTTTAAAGGTAGTAATAAGCTTATTAAGTGTATTTCTATAATTATAATAGGTAATATTATAAAGGTAGAAATTCTAAGCTTTGCCTAAGAGAATAAGGGAAAAAGTATCTTTAAGATACTCTTTTAGAAGGCTAAGCTTAAAGTATTAGTCCTTAAATAGAATAACTTTTAGAATAATAAAGTTATAGATCTTACCTATATACTTCTTACTATTCTTATATAAGTATTAAAGTTTAGTTATTAGCTTTATAACTTTAAGGTAAGTTATATTATATATAAAGTAATAGTTTTACTAGATAGAAAGCTATTATAGTTAAGAAGGAGGCTACTCTCTTATAAATTAAGAATAACTATATTACTAGGGCTGTAGTTACTAAGGCTAATTATATATAGAGTATAGGGAAGGATTAATAGATACTTAACTAGGAGAGTAAATTAGTAGGTAGAGATTCTATGCTTCTTAATAAGGATATTATAATTGTTAATAGTAAGGCCCTTTATCTTACTAAATTATAGAGCTTACTACTATTATAGCTTACTAAACCTATAGTATAGGTAGATTCTAGGTAATTTATTACTAAAGTTGCTTATTAGGGTTAAGAATAGTGGAAGGGGGCTATAAATATAAAGAAAGGTAGTTAGACTTATGCTTTATAGGGTATAAAAGTTTAGGTAAAGTAAGGTCTAAGTTAAATTTATTAGATTTCCTTTACTTAAGAAGTTCTTTATTAGGCTATATACTCTATTTATCTTTATATATAACCTTATATAGAGTCTTATAGATCCTATTACCTAATTATAGAATATATACACTATTCTTATAAAGAATGTTATAAAGATATTATATTAGATCTATATTAGCATTCTTAATGTGATGGATTCGAGCTGGAGGCTCGGATCCTTATCGGAAGACCAGCGGATCCTACACATAGGGTGTGGAGGTCCTATATATAAAAGGGCCCCTTATTAGGCACTTTCTAGAATAGGCTAGGGCCCTACTTAGGGTATATATAGTACTTACTTAGCTTACCTATAGGAGATATAAAGGGCGTATATAGTAAGACAGAAGAAGACAATCCTCTCTTCTTCTATATAGTTAATAATAACTCTATAAATACTAGATAGTAGTTGCTCTCTAGGCTAATCTATAATAATTATTAATTATCCTTAATTTAATAGAGAAACAATAGATAATTTATAAAGCTTATAATAAGTTTACTATATAATACCCCTATAGGGCAGATAAGTAAATATAAAGAAATATAATTTCTCTATAATATAATTATATAGTAGGCAGCCTAGATTATAGAACTATAATAGTAGACTACTATAATAGGAATAACTACTTCTATTAAAGATATAATAGGCTAACCTATAGCTATAGTAACCCCCTAGCTAGAGTAGTCTTTACATAAGCTATTACTAATAGAGGCCTTATATAATAGTAATAAGATCTTATACTTAGTATAGTAGAGTCTTATAACTTATAAGTTAGATATAGATTCTAACTTTATTAGCAATAATTATAATAAATAGTACCTTATCTACTAAAATCTAAGCCCTAAGATATAGGCCTATATTATACCCTTTTTTAAGCTTAGTAGTAGCTTTAACTATAGTATTTAGAAGTTTATTAACTATCTTAATAATATATTTCTAAACCTCTATTAGTTAGAATATATAGTCTTAGAGCTTAACTAATTAGAATAATAACCTAATAAATAGTTTACTAACTTTTATATTTACTTTAAATAAAAGCTTATCCTAATAGAGGGTATTAATTAGGCTAATATAGTAAAGCTATCTAAGCTTTATACTATACTTAATAAGTATATATAAAACTATTATATTAGGTATAATATTCTATAGAATAACTATAGTAAGGTAGTTAAATATTACTACTATATTACTCTAGATATTAACTTATACTTTCTAGAGAAATATATTAAGAAGAGGTAATAAGCTTATATAACTAAGGATTATAATAGTAATATACTTATAGAGGGTATTAATATAGTAATCTTTTAGAATATATTCTAGTGCTAGAATAATAAGAAAAGGAGATGCTCTAGATCTAGAGTAGGTATATTATAGGCTATCTAGGTATCTAAAGAGGTTCTAGAGAGATATTATATAGCTGGTTAGTATCTATACTATAGTAATACTAACTACTATATTAGAGGCTATATAATGCTTTCTATATATACTCTAATAACTATAATAGGTATTAAGCTCTATAAGACTCTTAAGGTAGATATAGTAGATATATTATTAGATATAGATTTAGAAAATAAGCTTCCTACTGCTTAAGTCTTAGTAATAGGAATAATAATACTATAAGGAATCCTAACTATATCTACTATAGATAAGAGAAGAAGTTATATTAGAAGATAAAAGAAAATATAAAGAAACTACCCTTTCTTCTTCCTATTCTCTATAATAAAACTTTATTTATTAATACTTAGGTTAATAGTAGATATAATAGTTTTATAGCTATAAGTAAATAATTAGTATAATACCTTAACCTTCCCTATAACCCTTTACTATTAGTATAGAGCCTTACTACTATAATAGAAAACCTGTTACGGTCTAGCGACGACAATGCTTGTATGCCATTGCGTCAAAAGGTCTCTGCAACCTCGGTTGAGATTGCAGTTAAATACAAGCTATTATAAGACATCCACCCGTAACAAGTGCCGGGGGCGCTTAATAATCTAGCAGTCCCTTTGCTATGCTAGCCTAATTAGAAGGTTTATTAAGTCTTCTAATTAGTGGGGATCCTTCTAAGCACGGATTTTTCTAGCATTAGAGGGTGGATTGCACGCCCTGCCACTAGTGCCTAGGTTCATGAAGTCTAGTACACTAGCGCGCTCTGTTCAGCCTAACACGTCCTAGCTTATAGCCGGCTCTACAGAGACCCCTGCTAGTCGTAAAAACAGGCATCACACGGTCGGGACTCGAACCATCGGGCTGAAGTCACATGCAATTGCTACCACCTGTTACGGTCTAGCGACGACAATGCTTGTATGCCATTGCGTCAAAAGGTCTCTGCAACCTCGGTTGAGATTGCAGTTGAATACAAGCCATTATAAGACATCCACCCGTAACAAAACCCTACCTAGGGCTAATATAGCCCTATAAAGCATCTATATATAATATACCTTACTTACTTTAGAGCTAATATAGATAACTAGGTGTTCCCTATTATAGCCTATATAATCCTAGGCCTAACCTATAATTATATTTTTAGATTACTATAGCTTATCTATAATAGTATTAAACTATATATCTCTTACTATTCTCTTATAGTAGGATTAAGAGGGGGCTTAAAAATTAAGGCAGTAGATAGTTATTATATAAAGACCCTAATAGTAGTAATCCTAGGGTTAGTATATATAGTAATAGCCTTATAGGCTATTAAGGAACCTATAATAGTCTACCTAATATATACTAGCCTAAAGGAAATTAATATAATACTTATAAATACTATAGGTATATCTATAATAATAGATAAGGATAGTATTAAAACCTTACTAAATAAACTATAGGACTTTATAGATCTTTTTAGTAAGGATTAGGCTAATACCCTTCCCCTATATTAGGGTTATTCTAACTACTATATATAACTTCAGCACAACCCTAATAGCTTTATCCCTAAGCTTCTTTAGGCTCCTTTATATAATATACTATAGGATTAGTTGCTTAAGATCTAGAAATAGATTATTAACCTAATAGATAAGGGCTAGATCTATACCTTATCCTTCTTAGCTATAGCCTTAGTTCTATTAATTAAAAAGGTAGAGGAAGGATAGTATTTCTATATAAACTACTATACCCTAAATAAGGTAATAAAGTAAGATTACTACCCTCTCTGTGAGGAGTGTAGAATCAGGCGGAGTCAATAGTTAGGCATAGGGTGTATTAAGGAACTAAAGCTTGCTTCTTCTAAGGACCACGCTAGGTGCAGCCCCTTTTGTAGAGTATGGCGTCTAGGGCGTGCACCCTTGGCGTCTTATAAGCAAGAGGGTGGCTAGTTACTGTAGATGCATTAGTCCCGCTATAGTATGGCGGGTGTGGGTCTTATGTAAGGTTGTGTGCACTCTGTGCACACACCCAGCGCTTATGTAAGGTTGCACGCATCCCATGCGTGCACCTTACACTCTCCTACTTATTAAGGAAATACTTTATTCCCTTACTAGCGCCTATTAGTTTATAAAACTAGATATCTACACTATATTTTATTAAATATATATAGCTAAAGGGGATAAGCATTTAATAGTATTCTAAACCTACTTTAGCCTCTTTAAGTAGTTAATATACCTATTTAGCCTAGCTAGTGCACTAGCTATATTCTAGCGTTACATTAATAGCGCACTTAGCAACGCGCTTAGTATATATATAATAGTATACCTTAACAATATTCTAATATATTCCTTAGGGTTCTATAAGGACTATATATAATAAATATAGAAGGTCCTTACCTACCTATAATAGGTAGGCCTTTATCTAGATATTAGAAAGTATATATTTAGTATAATAGAGGTAAAGTATCTAGGGTTTATTATATATATAGGGTGTAAGGTATATCTAGATCTAGATAAGATTATAGCTATCTAAAACTAGAAGGCCTCTATAAGGATTTAAAGTATAAGGGGATTTCTTAGGTTTATAAACTTCTACTATAAATTTATCTTTAACTTCTTTAACTTAATAGATTCTCTTCTAGTACAAATAAAGAAGGGGGCCCTCTTTATTTAGACTAATAAATATAATAAGGCGTTTTAATAGCTTAAATAGGCCTTTATATTATACCTAATCCTAGCCTAATAGGATCTAAACTAGGCTATAGTAGTAGAGGTAGATATATTAAAAGAGGCTATTAGTAGCTATCTCTTATAATATAATAAGGAAGGGAAATTACACCTAGTAGCTTACTATTTAGCTTACCTTATAGTACTATAGAGGAACTATATAATTTATAATAAGAAGCTTCTTAGTATTATCTCTTACCTTAAGGTATAATTAATAGAATTATATAGTATAGCTAAATCCTTTACTATACTTATTAACTATAAAAATCTAGAGTACTTTATAAGTATATAGAAGATATTAGAATAATAGACTAAATAAATAGAGACACTTACCCTCTTTAATTTTTACCTTTATTACTATTTAGGGTCCTAGGTAGATAAACTAGACGCCCTATTAAGATATAAGTAGAATAAGTTAGGATAGCTAATTATACTATAAAGTATTTTTTAATCTATATCTATTATATACCTAATATACCTATAAGAAACCTATAATAGATATATATTAGATACTAGGGATCTACTAGTAATACCTATAGGGGACCTAATATAGTATTAAGGGTTCTTTATAGATAACTATATCTAATCCCTATAGAACTAAGGTATATAGATAGATAAAATATATAATAAGAAAGTGTAAGCTATTAAAAGGGATAATTAATAGTTCTCTACCTTAGTAGAGATAAAGCAATAAGCTAGTAACTATAGCTTTAATACCTATAGGGTACTTCTATTCTAAGAAAGACTATAGGCCCTAAAATATAAATCCCTTACTATATTACTTATTTAATAGGTTTATAATTTACTACTTCTAGGGCACCTAGAGAAGAATATTATATTTTAAGCCCTATATTAAGACTTCTACTAGAAGAGTATATTCTAAGACATTACCTAATATATTAGAAATTACTACTGCCTTAGGGTATAGAAGAGCTAATAGTAAAGTTAAGGCTTACTATAGTCTATACTAGCACTAGACTAATACTAGTCTTAGATCTTAGTAGACTTTATAATAGATCTTTCTATATAAGATATAATAGCTCTATAGTATCTTATAATTATTATAGATTGCCTCTTAAAGTATATTTAGTTAGAAGTAATAACTATAATATTATCTAAGGTATATATATAATAGTTTCTTAACTATTAGTAGTAATTCTATAGATTTCCCTAAAGTATTATTTTAGATTATAGTTTAGATTAGATAGGGCACTTCTAGTCCTTACTCTACTCTCTTACTAATACTAATTATCTCTTTTTAACTATATACTATCTATAGACTAATAGTAGTATAGAAAGAGTAAACTAAAAGGTTTAAGTAGTCCTTTATATTATAGTAGTGTTTATATAGTATAATTAGCCTTTATATCTACTAGCTTACTAGTTAGTATTAAATAATTATACTTCCTCTATAATAGGGGTAAGTATATTTTATACTATATATAGCTATAATATAGAGTTAGTTTAGTATATTATAGATCTATAAGGGAGCTAAATATTACCTAAAGGATAAGTAGTATAGTTTATAGAGTATATCTAAAAGGGTATATAACTAGCCTAGGTAGTAATTAATTAGGCCTAGTAGGCTTAATAGGAGAGGGCAAATTAGTCTTAGCGCCTAGTAGAATAGTTTTAGCTAGGTAATAAGGCATAGCTTAATTTATAGTATATTAAGATAGAATACCCTAGTTAAAAGCTTAATTAGGTAAAAGCTAAATATATAGTTCTAAAGGCACTAACACCCCTTACTATCTACTTAGATATACTAGGTAATATCTATCCTATATTCTATATAAACCTTATAGAGTAGGCAGCTATAGATTTACTATCCTTCTAATAGATTTATAATTACTATCCTAGTCTTCTCTAAAAGGGGGCTAAGTTAGTGTAAGGTGTGCGCATGCGAGCGTGCGCATGCCTTATATATCAATGTAAGGTGCAGTGATCGCAATAAGCGATTACTAGCGGATCTTTTGATGACCATTGGTGTAGCGGGCACACCTTCCCGTTATCTCACAGTTAGTAACTAAAGAATACTAAGTTAAAGAGATTTTAATAGTAAAGAATACCTAAGGCTAGGGGTATTATAGGAATATATTAGTTAAATAGGTTAGCTATACTAAGCCTATATAGAAGCAACTAAAAAATATCTAAGATATAGAGGCCCTAGCTTAGTTTAAAGTATAATAGGGTAATATAAGTAATTATAATAGACTCTTTTAGAAATTATTAAAGTTAAATTCTTACCCCTAGTAGGGTCTACTAGTCCTAGATATAAATTCTCTTAGGGCCTATATATCTTTAAACCTATCTTCCTTCTTTCTCTTAATAGTAGGTATAGAGGCTAGTATAGAGGCTAGGGTAGGAAGTATAAAGGGTTAGTATACTAAATATATAAGGGATATTCTAAGGGGATAGGGGGGGGTGCTATCTTATAAGATAGTATTTTAGTAAGGCTATAAGTAGTAGAGAGAGGCTATAATAGGTATATTCCCCTCTATAAAGGGGTTCTTATAAGAGGGAGAGGGGGGTAATCTCTAGGCTAAGTATATTAGAGTGCTAGAGGCCTATATAGTTTTCTTAAACTAGAATATAATATATATATTACACTCTATAGAGTTGTATAAGTTAGTAATAGTTAAGACCTATATACTAATAGTAGGGTTATATATAGGTGTAGATAGAGGTATAGTAGGGTAATAGATAGTAGGTAGAGTAGTAGTAGTATAGGAATAATAGATAGATAGGGTAGTAATAGTAAAGGGCATCTCTTCTATCTAAGGTAGAGTATTAAGGGTTATAAGGGCAGCCTTATAGCTACTCTAATAGCTATAAGGGGTATATCCCTTAGTAATAATAGTAATACTAAGGGTATTTATTATAGTATTAGAGAGGTTAATAAACCACTGCCTAAGTTTAGTAAACTTAGGTAGTAATATAATAGCTTTAATCTTACTAGACCTAGGAGTAGGCCCCTATAGGGCCTTAATAGCCTTACTAGCCTTAATAGCAGTAACTATATCTTAGGCTATATAGTAGAGCATAGGGTTTATAGTAAATAAATAGGCAGCCCTAATATAACCTTATTTTTTTATAGTATATAGATTATATGCCTTTTTACTAATAACTAGGTAATTAAATAATCTATTCCTAGCAGTATATAGTAGGTATATAAGATACTATTACTATACCTACTAATAAGCTATATATTACTTATTATCTAAGTTGCCTTTAAGTTTATAATAACTAAGGATTTAGTTATTACCCTAGTTAGGGGGTAATCTACTAGGGGTACTAGCTATAGTAGATATAATACCTATTATAAATATTAGTAATAAGGTTCTACTAGGGATATATAGGGGAAACTATAAACTTATAATTAGGGGATGTAATAGGTTTTTGGTTGTAATAGAGAGGAGGCTAAGTAGTAATAAGACTAGTGTATAGAAGCAATAATATAGGGTAGTTAGGGGATAAGGCTATAATAATAAGGGGCTATAATTAATATATTAGGTAGAGGTTAGTCTTAGGGCTAAAGCTATAATAGATAAGAAGGGGAAGAGGTATATACTAAAGAGGTTATAATATAGTTATATATAGAAGATAAGGAGCAAACTATAAGTAAAAATATTAGCGCTAAGATAAGTAAGGAAGGAGTAATAATAATAAAAACTAAAGGCTATAGGAAGAGGGGGGATAAGACCTTTTTATACTACTTATAGGAAGGGGAGTAATTATATATACAATTACTTACATTATATAATTACATACTATACAATTATGTAATTTATATATAATGCCTAAATTTCCTAATTAGGATTCTATATTATTGTAATCTTACTGCTAGTAGTGCTAGAGCACTATTAGGATTATTATAATCTTACTACTAGTAGTGCTAGAGTATTATTAGAATAGGTTTCTAAACCCTATACTAATATTAATAATTTAGGTAGGTTATATTATAAGAGGTCTTATTTAGAAGAAGAGGTAGCTAAGAAGGGGGCTATATAATAGATTTAAGCTAGAGGCTTAGATTTTTATTAGAAGACTAGCAGATCCTACACATAGGGTATAGAGGTCCTATATATAAAAGGGCCCCTTATTAGGCACCTTTTAGAATAGGCTAGGGCCCTACTTAGGGTATATATAGTACTTACTTAGCTTACCTATAGGAGATATAAAGGGCATATATAGTAAGACAGAAGAAGACCGATCCTCTCTTCTTCTATATAGTTAATAATAACTCTATAAACGCTAGATAGCAGTCGCTCTCTAGGCCAGTCCATAACACTTAAGGTTTTTAAGAGACTATTCTATAAAGAAGCTTTAGAAGTTTTCCTAAAGTTTCTAGTCTTACTATCTCTTAGTATAAATATAGCTAATAAAGAGAGTAATTTTATTATTAAGAACTTAAGGTAAGGTTGTATTAGATGTAACCTTTATTATATATTTTTAGTCCTTACTAATACACCTTATATAATTCTTAATATACTTTAGTAGTCCTTTAGGGTTATGTTTTTAATAACTTATTTATAGTAGCTTATTATTAATAGAGTTATCTTCTAAAGGATTTATTATACTAAAGAGTGCTAGGTTATAATAATATAATAAATATAGTTAAGAAAAGGTTTAGGAAGGTAAAAAAGTAAAGAAAGAAGGTAAAATAATTATATAGAGGTTTTTATATATAAAAGAGAAGGTAAAAGTATATATAAAATAGGATTTATAGATAAAAGTAAGTGCTTATAGATAATTAGATAGGAAAGGGGTATAGAATATAATGTTTCTATAATAATTATTAATAGAATGTAATAATTCCTATGTTTTCTTTATTGTTTTTAGTTAGGAGGTTCTTATACTTCCTCCTTTTAGTGTTATTGTTTCCTTATAATAGATAAGGGGAATTAAGCTCTTATAGCACTAGCTTCTAATAAAGCAAAGGCTAGTAGCTAAGGCAATTCCTAGAAGTCTAAGGAGTATATAGTCTTAACTATCTTCCTTTAGTATACTAATAGGACTCCTTATAGTGTCTCTTCTTAGGTTTCCTTACTATCTATAGTTATATTAGTATTTACAACTACTAATTAGTATTAGTTACACTAAGGTAACTAATTATAATAAAAGCACTAGTACAAAAGAATGAATAAGGCAATTATATAATTATTCTAATTATGCATATCTAAGCTAAGAAGGGCGCCCTTTGTAATAAGCTTGCAAAGGTAAGGATGTGTACAGCATAGGTTACGTAGCCCTACCGGCCACCTGTCTCCACCTGTGCCTAGTTGCCGCCCCACTTATTTAGACGGATTCCACTAATCAGAGCGCGAGGCTCTGAGTTCGATTCCGTGCATCACAACACTTCTATAAGCAGCAATTATCTTCAGCAGTGGAAGGGCAACGACTTCTAGCAATCTAGAATAGCAGCTTGGTATTCTTCATAGTAACGGACGATTTGGGGCAATAAGCAATTTAGGTGAGGAGAGAAATTCACTTCTACTTCCTCATATACCCTCCGACTATATCGTTGGATCGGGGCCGCCAACGGGGGTTCGTGTGACACTTTTTTATTTTCTGTAATATTATTTGTATAGGAAAACAAAAAAAATAGACTCACCACCACACAACGCAGGTGCAGATATGCAACCCGTTTGGTCAGAGGGATACGAGGGGCCTAGGGTAGCTAAGAATACAAAGTTGACCGCCTAGGGCAGAATTCTAGACCGCTTTACGGCAGAAAACGCCGTAGAAAACGCATCAGAAAACGCAACAGAAATCGAGGTATAACTGCCGTTGTTGCTGAGGTTGAATATCAGCAATAACAACGCTGCCGGGTAGGCTGCAATTATAAGGGGCTCAAAAATAACACCTTTATAGTGATTATTTTAACATAAATATATATTTATTTATATTAAGGTTAAGTCCTATAGTTTAAAGCTTAAGAAGTATATTCCTAACTTTAGCTATATAGTTAATTTATAAGCCTATAGTATAGACTAGTATATTATCTAAATATACTATTATATAGTTGCCTAGTATATTCCCTAGGGCATTATTAATATAATATTAAAATATTATAGGTGCTTCTAATAGGCCTATTAGAGTAATAAGCTACTTAAAAAAGCTTTAATATAGAGAAAGGGTATTTACTTTCTTTTTATTAAATAGATTAGCTAGGTTCTATAGTTCTAGTAGTAAGGTATTCTAATTAGTAGTAGTAGTAGTTATTATAGTAGTAATAACTAATATAATCTTATATAAGATAGTAGTAATTATCTATATTAGTATAGCTAATAATATATCTTTTTAGTAGAGTAATACTACTATAGTAGAGCTAAGAATAGTAATATTTAGCTTTAAGAAGGGGTATTAACTAATACTCTAAATTATTAAGCTACCTATAATACTAATAGAGAGTTCCTCTATTTTACTATAAAGTATAACTTATTAATATTTAAGCTAAGGGAGCCTAAGGATAGTATTATAGGTAAGGCTTAGAACTATATAAAGAATAGTATAGAAAGACTATCTATCTATATCTATAGTTACCCTAGCTATATATATAATAGAATATACTACCTAGTAGATAGTATTAGTTTATTCTTTAATTTCTATAGTAGTATATATAATTTATTACTAAGGAAGAGAAATAAGCTTAAGACTAGCTTATATTATAGTAGATTTACTTATAGTACTATAATAGTTATATCTACTATTAATCTAAGTATTAAAAAATATATATAAGTTATATAGTATAGGAATTATAAGTAGTAATTTATCTATAAGTAATTTAATTTATTAGTATTTAGTATAGGTAGTACTAGTAGTATATATCTATATCTTAGTAGAGTAGCTAAAGAGCCTCTATATAAGACTCTATATAGAGGCTATTTATTTCCTAAAAGTAAGCTAGGCTAATCCTTCTCTATAGCTATAAAGGCATTTATCTAGGTATATTAGTATAAAGGCAGAAGAAGTATATATTCCTAGATAAAGTGTTAATAGCTTTTATAAGAAATATATAGATTCTATACCTACTATTTCTTAATAGTAGCTCTACTAACCTAGGAAGCTTATATACCTTTATATATAGTATTTCCTAGTTTTCTAGATTAAAAGAGGGCTTAATTAGTACTAGCCTAGTTAACCTTAGTTATAGGTGTATCCCTATCTATATTATATTATTAATATTAGGGCATAGAGAAGGCGCCCTAAGTATAAAAGCACTTATCTATAAGGTGTGTTTCTATATTAATAGTAATAGAGTAGTAGATAGCTACTACCTAATTATAGTTATTTTTATCTACTCTACGCCTATAGGTATATTAGTAGAGTTACTTTAATAAGGTGTTACGTGCTGAAGCCGCCGTATTATCGGCTCTAGTCGACACGTAACTTAGGGGTATCCGCGCGTACGTCGAGATACGTCATTAAAGGGTGGAAGTCTGCAGAGTCTATTAAGACCTTATTATAAAGTAAGGGGAATACACTAGTGTATAATTATAAGAGTAGTTAAGTATATAAATAAAGTAATAAGTAATAAGTTATAATTAATTAAGTTCTTCTCCTCCTATAGATTAGGGAAACCCCCTTTTATAGGGATGTCCCCTACTAGATATAGGGGGCCTTTCTAAAATAAAGGTTCTTAATTAGGACTATAATAAGTCCCCCCTTTTATAGAAGAAGATAGCTTATTCTAAGCTAAAAGATATAAGAAAAGAAATCTATAAATAAGTATTCCTACTAACTATTCTAACTTCTACTATACTTCTTAATTTTATGTTTCCTTATTATATTTATAGTTATTCTCTAGTTATCTATAGTATTTTCTATAGGTTATAATTAGCTAATATATACTACACCTAGGTTATTATATATAATATAGTAGATATTATTTATTATACCCTAAACTATATTTTAATAGAGAAGGGCTATTTTAAAGACTCTTTATTATTAGGGGTTCTATACTATATTAATTATATAGAGGTTAAGGTCCTAGGTAAGGATTTACACCTATTTCTAGTAGGTAGTAAGGTAAGGATTATTAGTAATGCTTTCTATAGTGTTATAAACTATAGTATTATACCTATATTTATCTATATAGTATACTATATACTAATTATATATATTAAAGATTAGGGAAGTTATAGCATTAGTAATAGCCTAGAGGTAGTTAGTAAGTTCTATAATTTTTATAGAGTATTCTATATATATTTTCTATAAGGCTTACACCTACTATATCTAGCTAAGTATAAATATACTAATGCCTAGAAGAGCTAACTAATTATATATTAGCTATTTATTTAAATCTTTAGTATTATTACTACTTTCTACTATCTTAGTAAAGAATTTAAGTAAGTACTTTACTTTAGTAGTAATAGCTAAAGGAGATATAGAACTATTAAATACCTAAGTATTTTTAATACTATAAAGGATGTAGCTCTAGAGGTCTTAGAATTAGAAGAAAGTAAAGATATTATAGTAAAGGTTACCTACTATCTATATAAGGGATTCTATGCCTAATTTTATAGTATATTAGAAGAATTCTAGTAAGGGTTTAGTAATTATTAGGCCTTTATGCCTTCTTACTTTCTATTAGAGGTACCTATAGATTTAATAGAGCTATTAGAGTAGAAAGATATAATAGAAATTTCCTTTAATTATATACTTAGGTTAGGCTAATATATAAAGCTTATAAATAGAGAGGGGGAAGTTAGCTCTTTAGTTAAAGAGTAACTATTTTCTCTTATCTCTTACCCTCTACTAGGGATTATTATATTACTATAGATATTTAAAGGTAGCTATACTTTAGTTATAGATATCTTCTTTTAAATAGTGTTTGCTTTTCTAATAGACTAAGTTTCTATAAAGGTAGGATACATTAGTATTGTATTTTTCCTAGCCCTTTATATTATTATATTTAATTATTCTAGCTATTAATACTATAAATTTAGCTTATATATAATTAGATATAGTTATTAGTTTCTATTAAAGAGGCTTACTATAAGTAGAAGGTAGAAGAGAAAGGTAAGGTATATAAGAATTCTAGTTTTAGAGTAAATATAAAAAGAAAGGAAAGCTATAGTAATAGGAAAGTAAATAAAAGGTAACTTCCTTATAAGTATTAACTTCTATAGGTAATATAAGATGTTTAGCCTTTTTAGGTTTTAAACTTTTTACCACCTATTTATAATATATAACTTTATAATTTACTTAGTTATTTACTAATTATAGACTTCTACCTATCTACTATAAAGAAAAATATTAAGTAAGTGCCCCTTAGTAAAAAGAAAATAGAGTATCCCTATATAATAAAATCTAAAAGTATAGTTCTTATATAGTGCCTGCTTTCTTATTTATAATATAGTAAATATTATCTCTTATACCTCTAATTATATCTTTATAGTAGAGAGCCTCTTTAAATACTCTCTATTACTAAAGGGAGTATACTATATTAATAGTATATATATTAAGATCCCTAATAAGTTTCCTTATCTAGGTCTAATAAGCTATAAGGCTAGTATAGCTAGTAAGGGATCTTATTATATTATTAATATTAATATTATATTCTATAAATTTGCTGTGGTAGGCTAGGTGCTAGTTCTATATAGCAAACATTACTGTATTTATATTACTAGTAATAGCTTAGAGATAGCTAGAGAGTTCTGCGTTTTTTATAAATACTTTAGTATAGGTAGTTAGTAGGGTTTTTAATTAGTATAATTAACTATATAGAAAGGTGCTACTACCTAAGGTAGTTAGCTAGGAGTAGCTTAGCTAAAATTCTATATCTTCTATATTTTTATTGCTTTCTACTATAGTTATAAAGAAGTAAAGTAGTTACTAGCCTTTATCTAGATTAGTAGTAGAAGGGTTAGGTTTATTATTAAGTAGTAGATTTTTAAGGCTAGCTAGTATATACTTCTAAAGATTATAAGATTAAAAGAATATATATATATTATAGAAGAGGTTGCCTATTGTCTAGATAAGGCCTTCTATACTAAGTTTAGTAGTATATATATAGAATTTATTAAGGAGGGTAATAAAGTATTTACTATTAGAGCTAGTTACTTATTATTAAAGAACTTTATATAGGTAGTGTAGCTATTATAGTAGGAATATATATTAAAACCCTTCTTTAATTAAATTACTAGTATAGTATGTGAGATAACGGGAAGGTGTGCCCGCTACACCAATGGTCATCAAAAGATCCGCCAGTAATCGCTCATTGCGATCACTGCACCTTACATTGATATATGAGGCCGACGCAAGTGCGCACGCATCTGCGTACGCACGAATGCGTGCACCTTACAATTATCCCCCCTCTTACTAAGCCGCGTCCTCGCCGGCGCTTACGTAAGCAGAGATAATTGCCACTAATGCGAACCCCTGGGGAATTAGCCCTGTAAGCCCTAACATAAGCTATAGCATGTATTATATAAACCCCGACTACATAACCTTTATAATCTAACTAACCCTATAGGCCTACTACTAACCTTAATTAGGATTTAAACATACGCACACAGCCAGAAGACCATTAATAAGCGATTACTATTGTGAGATAATGGGAAGGTGTGCCTGCTACACTAATGGTCATCAAAAGATCCGCTAGTAATCGCTTATTGCGATCTGTAAGGTGCGCGCACGCATGTGTGCACGCGCGGCCTCATATATCAATGTAAGGTGCAGTGATCGCAATGAGCGATTACTAGCGGATCTTTTAATAGTGACCATTGGTGTAATAGGCACACCTTCCTATTATCTTACAATAGTAATCGCTTATTAATAGTCTTCTAGCTGTGTGCGTATATTTAAATCCTAACTAAAGTCAGTGGTAGGCCTATAGGGTTGGTTAGATTGCAAAGGTTATATAGTAGGGGTTTATATAACATATACTACAGCTTACGTTAGGGCTTACGGGGCTAATTCCCTGGGGGTTCGTATTGGTGGCAATTATCTCTGCTTACATAAGCGCCGGCGAGGACGCGGCTTAGTAAGAGGGGGGATAATTGTAAGGTGCGCGCATGCATGTGTGCACGCGCGGCCTTATATATCAATGTAAGGTGCAGTGATCGCAATGAGCGATTACTGGCGGATCTTTTGATAGTGACCATTGGTGTAACGGGCACACCTTCCTGTTATCTCACACGATCACTGCACCTTACATTGATATATGAGGCATGCGCACGCTCGCATGCGCACACCTTACATAGTAGAAGTAGTAAAGTTTATAGATTATACTAGGGAAACTATTATTATTTATAAGGAAAGGTTCTATTCTTCTATTTCTAACCCTATACTATAGATTACCTTCTTTTTATAAAAGGATAAAGGTGCTGTTATACTTATTATAGGTATTCTCTATTATACTATATTTAACCCCCTAGGGGTATAATCCTCTATAGGTTTTAGGCATCCCCCTATAGTATTAGTTTATAATAGTAAGGGTCCTAACTTAGTTAGAATAATAATATATATAGAATTTGTTTATGCTCTATAAAGGGGAAATAGCTACTTTTATATCTAATAGTAGGAAGAAGGTATAGTAATAGTGTTTACTTTAGTAATAGGTAGGTAAGTTAATAGTAAGCCTTATATAAGGTTGTTAAAATAATCACTATAAAGGTGTTATTTTTGAGCCCCTTATAATTGCAGCCTACCCGGCAGCGTTGCTTGCTGATATTCAACCTCAGCAACAACGGCAGTTATACCTCGATTTCTGCTGCGTTTTCTGCTGCGTTTTCTGCCGCAGAATTCTGCCCTAGGCGGTCAGCTTTGTATTCTTAGCTACCCTAGATCCCCTCGTATACCTCTGGCCAAACGGGTCGCATATCTGCACCTACGTTGTGTGGTGGTAAGTCTATTTTTTTGTTTTCCCATACAAATGAATTTTGCGGGATTTAAAAAGTGGCAGACGAACCCCCGCTAGCGGCCCCGATCTAACGATATAGTCGGAGGGTATATAAGGAAGTAGAAGTAAATTTCTCTCCTCACCCAAATTGCTTGTTGCCCTAAATCGTCTGTTACTGTAAAGAATACTAAGCTGCTATTCTAGATTGCTAGAAGTCTGTAAGGTGCACGCATAGGATGCGTACAACCTTACATAAGCGCTGGGTGTGTGCATAGAGTGCATATAACCTTATGTAATACCTACACCTACCATACTATAGTAGGACTAATATATCTATAGTAACTAGCTACCCTCTTACTTATAAGACGCTAAGAGTATATACCCTAGATGCTATACTCTATAAAAGGGGCTATACCTAGTATAGTCCTTAGAAGAAGTAAGCTTTAGTTCCTTAATATACTATATACCTAACTATTAACTCTACTTAATTCTATACTCCTTATAATTCTAAAGCTTCTTTTAAACCCCCTAGATTTAATATATTAGCTAAGAAAACCTAATCTACTACTACTACCTAAGTAATTCTACTTTCTAATAATAGTTACTTAAAAGTAATTCTAATCTTCTAACTAGAGGATCTAGACTAAAGAGTAAATATAAAAGGAATATAAAAAAAACTTAAGATATTCTAAAGATATTAATATAAAAAGAATAAATTAGCTAAAATAGTATAGAAGCTATAATAATTTACTAACTCTATAGAATTAAATTACTACCTTTAGGAAGCTATATAGAATAAATCTATAGAAAAGCTAAAGGAACTGCTTAATATAGAGGACCCTAATATATTCTACTAGAATATCCTATACCTCTAATAACTAATTAACCCCTCTACTTATCTAATATAGCTTAGCAACCTTAAGTATACCTTTTTAGAAGAACTATATAAATTCTAAAAGAATAGAAGAAAGGTTCTATATACTTTAAACTTTATTACTAAGGAAGTCTAATAGAAATAGAATAGATTTATATATAAGTAGTTAGTAAATTACTAGGTAGAATATAAAAATTTATAGGAACTATTTAAGGAATAGTCTTAATCTTTAGTTTATAAATCTATCTAGTAATATAAGATACTTTAGATTAAGCTAGGAGAGGTATAGTAGCTAGATAATTAAAACCCTAATAATTTTAATACTTATCTTAAGGGAATTAAGCTATTTCTCTCTAAAGAGCCTAAAACTATATAAGCTAGCTAGTTCTTTATAGGGCTTCTACCTACTTTATAGTTCTTTATAAGGCACTAGGATAGTATTTATAATATAATTAGGGTAGAAGTAGTTTACTTTACCTAAAGATAATAGAAGTCTATAGCACTATATTATAAGTAAATACTAAGTAAATAGCCCCTAAGATAATAATATAAGGCACTATAGTAGAGTAACTATAGGGTAGCATTCTAAACTCTAGCTAAAAAGGATGCTATAGGCCTAGCTATATTACTAAATAATAAGGGTATATCTAGAAAGATTATCTACTATAATTATAATAAAGAGGGCTATATAGTAATAAACTACTTATAGCTAAAATAGTTAGGAAAAGACTTATAGTAGTAGTAAGTACCTATATAGCTGCTAAATCTATATATATACCTATAGGCATATATTTTAATACACTAGTTATAATTATAATTAAGGGGTAAAATACTATTAAAACCTTTATAGATCTAGATAGCTGCTTAGAAGTAGATATTATAAGCGTAGTATTTATAAGGTAATATAGCCTCTATAGAACTACAGCACTAGCACTAATCTTATAAGTAGTAGGGGGTTTTACTATTCTATAGTAAGAAGTATATTAAATTTATATAATACTATATAACTCCTAGAAATAAAGCAGAACCCTTACCCTTCTAGGGATTACTATAGATAGAGACCTAAATATATAGGATAGCTCTTTACTAATTAATATATATATACTAACTATCTACTATATATACCTCTCCTTATAGAATTAGAAATAGTAGTTTAAGGTAGAGTAGAAGAATATTATCTATCTCCTACTCTAATAGTTCTAAAAGAAGATATATAATAAGGTAATAGTATTTACTATAGAATATATCTCTAGAAATAGATTTATCCTACTATATAATAAAGAGGCAGCTAAAAAGGAGGGGAATATAAACTAAATCCTAGATAAGTTTTAGAAATATTAGAATATTTTTTTAGTAGATAGGGTAGGAATCTTACTATAATAGAAGGAGACTAATTACTTAATTAACCTATAACTAAACATAAGCCCTCTATATAGCCTAATTTATCTACTATCCTAATTAAAACTTAAAGAACTCTATAAGTATCTAGAAGATAACTTATAGAAAGGATATATTTAATACTTAAAGAGCTCTACTAAGGTACCTATCCTATTTATTTCTAAAAAGGATAGTTCCCTATAACTATATATAGACTACTATAGTATTAATAAGATTATACTAAAGAATTACTATATACTACCCCTTATTTTAGAACTTCTTAACTAATGCTAAGGTATAAAGTTCTTTTTAAAAATTAATATTAAGGATATATACTATTATATATAAATTAAGAAAGGGGATAAATAGAAGACTATATTCTATATAATATAATCTATATAGTATATCTAAATAATATACTTATCTTTTTACTAGACTATATACTATATATAGAGTATATTAAATAGATTCTAAAGAGAATAAGAGAGGTAGAGCTATATACTAAACCCTTTAAGTACGCCTTCTATTAGAATTTAGTAGAATTCCTAGGGTTTATACTCTTAATATAGGGTATTATAATAGACCTAGGAAGGGTAGCTATAATCTAGAAATAGGTATACCTAAGGAACCTATAGGATATATAGGTTTTCCTTAGTTTTTATAACTTCTATTACTACTTTATCTATAAGTACTTAATAATAGTTATACTACTTATAGTACTTATAAAGGATAGAAAGAATAGTAAAAAGGGAAATTTCTACTTTAATAATAAGGAATAGGTAGTGTTTAACTAGCTAAAATAAGCCTTTTAGAAGGCACTACTCCTTATATACTATAACCTAAAGTAACTAATATAAATTAAAATAAATGCTTTAACCTTTATAATAGTAGGTATCCTAGCCTAACCTAATAATAATAGATAGTACCACTCTATTATATTCTAGTCTTAGAAATTCTCTAATACTAAACGTAATTATAATATAGAAGACTAAAAGCTATATATAATTATTAAGTTATTTAAGCACTAGTAATACTATATTAAAGAGGTAAATAAACTAGTAGAGGTACTATTAGACTACTATAACCTATAATTATTTATAATATAAAGTAAATTAAATAAAAGGTAAGTATAATAGTATATATTTCTTAGCTTATTTAACTTTCTTATTAGGTATAGGCTAGGGAAAAGCAATCTAATAGATATACTATTAAAAAGACCTAATTATAAAGGTAAAGCACCCTTAAATTAGTAGCTAATGCTAAGGCTATAAAAAAGACTAGTTAATTACTTAGAAATTAAGGCACTATAACCTAAAGGGCTAAATATTAATACTATTTAAAAGAGTAGAGACCCTATAGATTAGAAGAGGAGTAGAGAAATACTACCTAGTAAATTGCTAAAGAAGTAATAGGTAGATAGTAAGAATATGCCTAATCTTATAGAGATACCTATAAGTAGAGAAGGGGATAATAAACTATTATACCCTAGGTTATAGGTAGCTAATATACTCTATAACTAAAAGGTTCTAGTAGGCTATATAACTATAGAAGAATTACTAAGAAAAGGGATAGTAAAAAGTAACCTACTAATACTACTAGGATATATATAGTTAGTAACTATATATAAAGCTAGATAAATAGATATAACTCCTAGCCTATATAACCTTAGCATAGAGAAACCACTTATCTAATTGCTTTAAGAGGCCTAGGACTATAACTATAACCTCTATTAGAAGAGTTAAAATAAACTACTTATAAATTAGAAGAGGAAAACTAAGGAATAGAATTAATAGAATAGCCTTATCCTATATAAAGGTAAGATTATAATTTCTAATAATCCTATAGTATAAAGGGAACTCCTATAGCTATACTATAATAATCCCCTAGCTAATTACTTTAGAGTTATCTATATATTAGAGCTATTATATTATTAGTTTTACTAGCCTAGTATATAGAATATAGTATTCTTATATATTACTAGCTATATAACTTACTAGTAGATAGTAGTATAATAATACTAACTATATAGCTAGTTAGAGTTACTACCTTTACTAAGCTAGCTATAGGCTAAGCTATTAATAGACTTTATTACTAGACTACTAAAGGTGTTCTAAAGAGTAGATAAAGTTAATATAATACTAGTAATTATAGACTAATATACTAAGTATACTATCTTTATTCTAGTAGCTACTATAATTAATACTATAGAGCTTACTAAGGTCTTCTATAATAAAGTAGAATTATAATATAGTACCCTAGAGGGGATTATATTAGATAGAGGGTTAGTATTTATTAGTTAGTTCTAATTAGAATTATACTACTATTTATAAGTAAAATAGAGACTATCTACAGCTTTCTACCTATAAATAGATAGATAGATAGAATAAGCAAACTAAGTATTAGAACATTACCTATAGTACTTTATTAATATAAACTAGCTAAACTAGCTAAACCTACTATAATAAGTGTAATTTACCTATAATAATATAGTTAATTATAGTATAGGATAAGCGCTATACTATATACTTATAGAATACTATCTAGAGTTTTGCCTATATACTAATAACCCTACTATAGAGGGTATAGTCTCTAAAGTAGAAGTATAGGTTAAGAAACTATAGAACCTTTAAGAGAAACTTAAGGAGATATAGAAAGCAGTAATAGAGGTATAGGTAAAATACTATAATAGATAATATATACTAAAAGTATTTAAGAGAAATAACCTTATCCTACTATTAGTATAAAACATCTAGGTAAAGGAAGTAAAATATAAGCTAAACCCCTATTTTATTAGCCCTTTTTAGGTAATTTAGGTAGTTAGAAAGTAGGCGTACTATCTTATACTCTTAGATAAGTTTAAATAACTCTATAATATATTCTATATTAGTCTACTAAAGCTATAGAACCCCTATAAGAAGGAAAAGAGAGCAAAACCCTACCTACTAGACTTCTAAGATAATAATAAGGAATATTAGGTAGAGGAAATTAAAGGCAAAAAGACTATAAGTAATAGAATCTTCTAACTAGTAAAATAGAAAGACTAGCTAAGTAAATATAACTAATAGGTAGCTTAAGAGGATGTACATACCCTAAAGCTAGTAGTAGTATTTATAAAACAAAATTAGGAAAAGGTAATAACTACCTAGTAAATATATAGTAAAATAGGGGCTAGCCTATTATATAGTAATTATTATAAAGATTACTCTAATAAGATATAGATATTAAACATAGGAAACAAATAAAAATAAATAGAAGGTAGGCAAACCTAAATAAAGGAAAGACAAAAAGAGTATATAGGTGGCAACCCTAATAAGAAAATACAAAAACAAACAACGCTAAACGCTAAACACTAATAACAAAGGAAAAACAAATAAAACGTGGGCGAACCCAAAATGAAAGCAAAGGAAAATACACCCTACACCCAGGGGAGGCTAATGGGGAACTCCGCTATAGTAAGGCTGTAAGCCTCACTACTATCCCCTAAGACAGCCTCCACTACCTAGTAGTATTGCCAAAGCAACACTACCTACAATACATACATAGGATTACTACACTAGATATATAGTAATTGCTAGGAGTCCTACTCTATAGCATTATACTTATAGTTTTCCTATTAAATAATTAGAAGGGCGTAGGTAATATAGAGGCGAATAATCTATAATATACTATTCTAGGTATAGGGCAAACCCCTACAATAGATTACTAGAACTAGTTCTATATATTAATAAACTTAAGGTACCTAGACATAGTATTAATCTACTTTAACGTCTTACCTATAAGTTAGTGTGTTGAGAGGTCCTTAGTACGGAATAGCTTCATAGGTGTTCGACGAAGCCCCCATCCACATAGGAAAACCCAGACTGCAAAAGAAGGGCTCTAAAAGGGAAAGTCTCTTCGGTCCTTAGTCCTGATTCGTATAATCAAATGGTATCTTTAACCGGAACCTCATTATTAGTCAAAGATATCGTAATATCGCAATCCTAACCGGTGTTGTTCCCTTTTAGGTATTATAGATGCGTTAATCTTCTAATGTTTGTAAATCGGGATGCTAGGGCAATAAGAGTTATATATCTAATACTTTATGCTAATAATTAAATAGTATCTTTAACCAGAACCTTATTATTAGTTAAAGATATTAGGATATTAATAAGAGGTCGTCCCTTATAAATAGCTTCTAATATAGTGGTTTTCTTATATTATAGTCTTAGATACTAGGGCAATAAGTTCTCTATAGTTATTCTAAGTCTCTTATAATCAAATAGTATACATTACCTAATCCTAGTTATTACACCTTATATTACTTAGATTCTTATATTATAGTTATGGTTACTAGGAATGTATATACAGCTTCTCTATATATAAGTTCCTCTTAATTCTATATAACAATCACTATAATTCTAGTCTAAATTCTTATTCTTAATTTAACAATAATGTAATATATATATGTTCTAAGCTACCTAGGCCTAAATGCCCTTATTTATACCTATCTAATCTTACGCTTCTACGCCTATTTACACTAGTTCTAGCCCTTCTATACCTAACCTTATAGGTTGCGTTACTACTTACACAACCCTCCCTAGGCATAGGGAAAAATTTTTTATATACATTAAACTTATAATACAGCTAGTAAAGCAAAACAAAGGAAAGAAATTATTTAATTATAAGGCCCTCTTTAAAGTTCTAAATTCTTTAATTTATATAAGACCCTAGGGGTCTTAGGGGTCCTTAGAACCTTAGATTCTAAGTCCTTAGGGAATACTCTTAGCACTACCCTTTTGCTCCTTTTCTTAGCCCTTACTATATAATTAGAGCTCTATTTAGCTTATAAAAGTAGCTATAGTTCTCTTTTTATATACTCCTCCTTAATTTATTACTATAAGTCTAGGCTTATAATAGATAGTAGTATAATAGATATATAAGTCTTTAAGATAGGGTTATATACTAATTAAAAGTATTATAGAATATTAAGTTCTTAGAAGTAAGGGAGAAGCCTAATAGTTATTACTATTTTAGCCAGCCTAAGTTACCTACTTTATACTATACCTAATCTATTTACCTTTAGCTCTCTATAATTATTATTCTAATGCCTAGCTAACTCTCTATTAATTTATAAGGCCCTTAGCTAGTTTACCCTATCCTTAAATTCTAGATAGCTTTTTGCAATATTAGCCTCTTAGTTAGCATATAGCTCTTCTATTAAATTAGTAATTATAGAAGGTATTATAGGGCTATCTAATGCTAAAGAGACTAATAATATATTAGATAGGTCCCTTTTTAGATTGCTACCTTCTATAACTATTTTATTTAAGGCCTTAAGTTCTATAGGCAGTAAGGGTAGTAGTAGTAATATATTTAAATCTATAAGGGCAGTAGCTGCTAACTAGGGAAGATTAGACTTTACTATAACTAGGGCTTCTTATCTTCTTAGCCTTAGCATATAAGCTAGGGGAAGATTATCTAATCCTACAGAGGCCTCTCTAGTTATACTCCTTATAATCCTTATAGAGGTTGCTAGTAGTTCTCTTCTCCTAGTAGCCTAACTTATATTTATAGATAGTATTAGTATAGTTGCTATTTTTAGGGCCCCTATAGGTAATAGGGTTCTTAGCTTTCTAGGGACCTTCTAATTACTAGTGTTTATTATAGTAAATTAGCTTCTAGGGTAAGAGGGAGGCTTAGGTTATAGATTTATAGTAGTAGCTACTAATCCTACTATTAGGATAGTATTATTAGCTAGCAGAGCTATACTATCCTTATCTATAAAGAAGATCCCCTTTCTATTATAATCTTTAGAAGCTTAGGAGCAGTACTAACTAGAATAATCTTTATTCCTTTAAATCTATTCCTATAGCTCCTTATTTAGGATTCTAGGCTTAACCCTATAGCTTACAATTATAATAGCTAGGATCTTCTATAGGTCTATAAGCTTATCTCTTTCTAAGAGTACATACCTTAATAGTCTCTAATTATTTATTAGATAACTATTCTAGTATTTAAGCTTCTTTATGCTTAGTATTCCCCCTCTGCTAGTATATATAGCCCTCTTTATAACTATTCCTACTAATTTCTTAGCATCTATAGAGGGTCTAACGTCTTAGAAGTACCTATTTATGCCTCTAGAGCCTAGTACTAGGCTAATTACAACTTTATTTACTATAAGATTTTAAAGGATGTATAGAACCATTCCTATCCTATTTAATCTACTATTATTAATATAGATCCTATTATAGAAAGTCTAGTCTTTAAGGTATAGCTTAAAATTATCTAGCATTAGATTCCTTAGTACTAACCTAACCTACTTATACTAAATCTTAACTTACTTCCGCCCTATCTTACAAATATTATTTATATTCTTTACTCTATACCCTACCTAATAGTATAGGATCTAGAGAAGGAATAAGGCTATAGCATAGCTATATTCCTAGCCTCCTTTTTACAATTAGGTAGGTATATAAACTACTTTAAATCTATATAGGTAGTTAAGGAGTTATTAGATCTATCCCTAAGCCCTAACTATAGTAAGGAACCTCTCTATTTTTAAGATAGTAAGTAAGTTAAAATAGTATAAAGCCCCCTTTACCCTATTAAAAATAAATAAAGACTAGTAATTTAGGAAGTAGATAAAGCTAGCTACTAGCCTTTTCTTCCCTATCTTATTATATAGATCTTAGGGGTTATATTATATACTATAGGTAATATTAATAATATCCTCTTCCCTAATATAGAAGGCTTTCTTCCTTATTTTATCTATAAGGTCCTATTAGCTTATTTTAGCAATCTAAATTAAGAACTTATAATTACACATATAAACAATGTTCTTAATACCCCTAGCAATAATTCTCCCTATTAAGACTAGTTGCTATTAGTCTAGCTTTCTATCCTTAGTCTTTATGTACCCTAAGGTTATTAGGAAGCTTCCTACGTTATTTATATAGTTTATCTATTACAACTCTATTATGTATATATAGAATTATATAGCTAGGTAGGAGCTCTTAATTGTTTTAGTACTCTAATATAGTTTTAGCCCTAGGTTTAGCTAGTTATATTGTTTATAAAATAAGAAGGGTTAGCTATTGTAGATTAGATTAAATAGTCTATTAACCTATTTAACCTTAGAAGGATAAAAAAAACTCCTAGTAATATTGTATAAGAGGTTTACTATATGCTCTAAGGTATAAGGAATCCTATTAAAGTATAATACTTCCTTTACCTTATTCTCCCTTTTAGGCAAGCTTATTATACTACTTATAATTAAAAGCTCTTTATATATTAAAAAGAATAAAGGAGAAGAAAGAGGGGGAAAAGGGATAAGAAAGGAGAGAGTTAAAGGGGGTAGGTTTAGTATAATAAGGTGTAAAGCTTTAGGAAGGTAAGAATGTAAAGCTAGCTTGCTTACACTTAGCACTAAGAGCTAGTTATATCTTATAGATTCTATTTATAAGCTCTAATTATCTTAAGAGCTAAGGAATAGGGAAGGCCTTACTTCCCTATTATTAATTATATAATTAACCTATAAATTAGAGCATGCTTAACTATAATTTATAATTAGATTGCTAAGGTTAAGACAATATACCCCTTTGTTAGGCTCTACAATTACATTTTACTAATTTTGTAATAAATTTTGCATAGCTTCCTATTATTTATACGTCTTCTTTTTAGTAGGGCCTACCCCCTTTTTTATAGCTTTAGTAACTTATACCTTATCTTAATAGGCTGCTTATAAATACTTTCTTTTATTAAGCTTCTACTTCTATACTTTTCTTCTCCCTTCTTCTCTTTTCTCCTTCTCTTCTTAACCTTTTTATTTATTAATATCTTTATAAAGCTTCTAATTATAGTAATATCCCTTAGTAAGCCCTAGGATAAGCTCCTAAATACCTTTAAGGTTGCTTTAACTAATCTAACTATAACTTTATTATCTATAATAGTCTTAACTTCTTAGATATACTATACTACCCTTTTCTCTTTATCCTATTATTCTAATATAGTAAGATTTCCTTCCTTTAGTAAGCCCTTCTAATTATTTACTAACTATAGTTTACTTTATAATTCTATTATATATTTATTTTCTAGGCTTATAGTAGGATTAATATAGGCTATTATAGTCTTCTAGTATATACTAAAATTACGTTTTAAGATATTTAGAAGAACCCTCTTTATAGCGCTAGTAAGGAGCTCCTTAAGTATATAAGAACCTATAATATTTATTATAATTTTCTTAGTAAAAGCCTAAAGTCTATTTAATAGCTTATAACTTAGAGGGCTTATTCTACTCTAAAAAACTATATGTTTATTTCTATTAAGCTAGCTTACCCTTAAGGCTAGCTTATTAGTGCTTTAGAGGTATATCCTAAGCATTATAAGGCTCTTATTATTACATTTTTTAGTAAGAAGAATAATAGCTTCTATTCCTATTATACCTAGTAGTAGATAATAATAGTTACAGCTGCCTAGGAATATATATACTACCTATTCTATAGTTATATATTATTATTTAGTATAAAGGGTAATACTTATACTAACTATATCTATTAAGCTTATAGTTTAAGTTGTAAATAGTAGTATACTAAGGGGTATTAGGATTTTAAAAGTAGTAATAAAACCTAAGCTAGGTTTATAGCTTTCTATAGTAAAGTATAGACGCCTAAGATAGAGAGCTCTAGCTAGTATAGAGAGCTAAATAATAACGCTTCTTATTTATTCTATAATAATTCACCTCCTTTTTCCTAGTTAATTATAGTAGTTAGGATTTCTTATGCTTTATATAGCAGCTAGGATACTATAGGGTTCTTTTTAGGGGGAAGTTACTTATTATTATATTTAGAATTAAGGAATAAGGCTATAAAAGGGCTATTAGGATCTTATAGGTACTAAAGTTAATTAAATAGCTATGCTAAGTATAAGAACGTTTTCTAATCTATATATACATTATATAAAAAATCTAGGTAAGTAAATTGTATTAGTGCCTAGATGTTAGAGTTTATCTTCTATAAATCTAAAAACGTAGAATAAACTATTTAATCTCTTAAAATTAATTATAACTCCTAATGCAAAACCTTATATATCTTTTAGTATTACCTTTATTAAAAAGTAATATATATTATAAAGAGAAGTTATACTTTTTTATCTCCTCCCTACTAAGATTACCTAAATATAAGGGTAGTCTTAGGAAGAAAGCAACTCTATTATTTAATCTACCTACTAGTAATTAAATAAGATATATAGCGCTGTAAACTCTTTTTACTATTCTACTAATAATCTAGGTAGTTATACTTTAAGTAAGTATAGTAGGAACTATTACACTAGTATTAGCGCCTCCCTAACTCCTTTTTCTATAGCTTCTCTACTATATATTATATCTATATTCTTATTAACTATTTAATCTAATATTTTATAAATAGAATTCATTAGGTGTAAGTATTATAGGTCTTCTTTATATATTATACTTTTTAGTCTATTTAAAGGCAGTATATATAGCTATAGGTTAGCTAATAATATCTACTATCCCTCTATATTCTTCTTAAACTTCTTAATATAATCCCTAGATATTATCTTATTAAAGATAACTCTATCTAGTATATATAAATAGTATACACCTATTACTAGTACCTAGCTATATATATAGAATAGCCTATTCTACTGTATTACTAGCTTCTAATTAGATAATATATTAATTAATCTCTAAACATTATATACTAAGATAAGGTCCTCTAGTAGTAAAGCATTCTTCTAATAACTATTAGCTTAATTCCTATCTATATAAAGCGCTAATAGCTTACAAAAGTTAAATACCCTCTCCTAGGTATACTATACATTATTATCCTATTATTAAAGCACCCTAATCCTTACTTTAAAGAGGTTTTATAAGTTAATAATATTATCCTAGTTAATTAATCTCTAAGTTAGGAATTCTACCTTAAGAGGCAGAATTAGATTCTACCTATAGAGTAAGTAGAAAGCTAATTTTCTATATAAGGCTTATATTACTATCTAATTAGCTAGTAGGGCCTAATCTAGGTATTATAGCTACTTATTATTATGCCCTTCTATTTTTACTAGCGCTAAGGCTAGTAACTAATATCCTACCTTAATATAAGTATTTGCCTTTAGGTTATATCTAGAGGTTTAAATTCCTTTAATACTAATATCTACTAGAGCATCCTTAAGGTTCTCTTATATCTCTAGCCTACTATTAAAAATAATATATTTAAATACACTAAATTAGTATATTAGCCTCTTAAGGAACCTTTAGACTATTGTTACGTGCTGAAGCCGCCGTATTATCGGCTCCAGTCGACACGTAACTTGGGGGGTATCCGCGCGTACGTCGAGATACGTCATAAAAGGTGGAAGTCCGCAGAACCTGTCGAGACTTCGTTATAAAAGAAGAGGAATACATTAGTACACAATTGTATAGGCAGTTAAGTGTAAGAGTAAGGTAAAGTAATATATATAATTATTGTTAAGTTCCTCTTCTCCTTCTATAAGTTAAGGAAACCCCCTTTTATAGGGATGTCCCCTATTAGATATAGGGGGCCTCCCTAAAATAGAGGTTTCTAGTTGGGACTATAATAAGTCCCCCCTTTTATAGAAGAAGATAGCTTATCCTAAGCTAAAGAAAATAAGAAAAGAATTCTATAAATAAGTGTTTCTACTAACCATCCTAACTTCTGCTGCACTTCTTAATTCTACGTTCTGTATTTCATTTACTATTATTCCCTAGCTATTTATAGCATTTCCGTAAGTTATAATTAGCTAATGTATGCTACACCTAGGTTGTTATGTATAATATAGTAGATATTGTTTATTATGCCCTAAACCACATCTTAATAAAGGAGGGCTGTTTTAAGGACTCTCTATTATTAAGGGTTCTATACAGCGTTAATTGCGTAGAGGTTAAGGTCCTAGATAAGGATTTATACCTATTCCTAGTAGGTAGTAAGGTAAGAACTACTAGTAAGACTCTCTATAGTTTTGTAGACTATAGCATTATACCTATGTTTATCTGTATAGTATGCTATATGCTAGTTGCTTATGTTAAAAACTAGGGAAGTTATAGCATTAGCAATAGCCTAGAGGTAGTTAGTAAGTTCTACGATTTTTATAGATTATTCTATGTGTATTTTATATAAGCCTCTTACCTACTATATTTAGCTAAGTATAAATATACTAACAGCTAGGAGAGCCAGCTAATTGTGTATTAGCTATTTGTCTAAATCCTTAGTGCTGTTGCTATTTTCTACTATCTTAGTAAAGAATTTAAGTAGGCACTTTGCTTTAGTAGTAATAGCTAAAGGAGGCATAGAGCCTTTAAATGCCTAAGTGTGTTTAATATTATAAAGGATGTAGCCTTAGAGGTTCTAGGATTAGAAGAAGGTAGAGATATTATAGTAAAGGTTACCTACTATCTATATAAGGGACTCTACGCCTAATTCTATAGTATATTAGAAGAATTCTAATAGGGTTTTGTTAATTATTAGGCCTTTGCGCCTTCTTACTTACTATTAGAGGTGCCTATAGAGTTAGTAGAGCTATTAGAATAGGAAGATATAGTAGAAATTTCCTTTAATTATATACTTAGGCTAGGCTAATATATAGAGCTTATAGATAGAGAGGGGGAAGTTAGCTCTATAGTTAGGGAGCAGCTATTGTCTCTTATCCCTTACCCTCTACTAGGGATTGCTGTTTTACTATAGGAGTTTAAAGATAGCTGTGCTTTAATTATAGATATCTTCCCTTATATAATATTTGCTCTTCTAATAGACTAAGTCTCTATAAAGGCAGGGTGTGTTAGCAGTGTATTCTTTATAGCCCTCTATATTGCTATACTTAATTATTCTAGCTATTAATACTATAAATTCAGCTTATGTATAAGTAAATGTAGTTATTGGTTTCTATTAGGGAGGCTTATTATAACTAGAAGGTAGAAAGGAAGGGTAGAAAAAGAGGGTAAGGTATATATAAATTCTAGTTTAGAGTAGATATAAAAAGAGGGGAAAGCTATAGTAATAGAAAAGTAAATAAAAGGTAACTTCCTTATAAGTATTAACTTCTATAGGTAATATAAGGTGTTCTTCCTTTTAGGTTTTATACACTTTACTATTTATTTATAATGCGTAACTTTACAATTTGCTTAGTTATTTATAGGTTGTGGACTTCTGCCTATCTACAGTAGAGAAATTACAGAAAGAGAAAGAATGCCCCTTAGTAAGAAAAAAAAATAGAGTGTCTCTATATAATAAGACCTGAAGACGTTGTTCTTTTATAATGTGTTTGCCTCCTTATTTATAATATTGTAAATATTGTTCCTTATGCCTCTAATCACATCTTTATAGTAGAGGGCTACTTTAAACGCCCTCTATTACTAAGGGGAGTGTACTACATTAATAGTATATATATTAAGCTCTCTAATAAGTTCCCTTATCTATATCTAATAAGCTATAAGGCCAGTGTAGCTAGCAAGGGATTTCATCCTATTGCTAGTGTTAGCGTTATACTCTATAAATTTGCTGTAGTAGGCTAGGTGCTAGTTCTATATAGTGAAAATTGCTTTATTCATATTATTAGTAATGGCTTAGAGATAGCCAGAGAGTTCTGTGTTTTTTGTAGATACTTTAGCTTAGGTGGTTAGTAGAGTTCTTAATTAGCGTAATTAACTATATAAGAAGGTGCTGCTGCCTAAGGTGGTTAGCTAGGAGTGGTTTAGCTAGAATTCTGCATCTTCTATGTTTTTATTGCTTTCTGCTATAGTTATAAAGAAGTAAAGTAATTATTAGTATTTGTCTAGATTAGCAGTAGAAGGGTTAGGTTTATTATTAATTAGAAGGTTTTTAAGGCTAGCTATTGTGTGCTACTAGAGATTGTAAGATTAAAAAAACGCAAATATATTACAGAAAAGGTTCCCTATTATCTAGATAAGGCCTTCTACACTAAGTTTAGTAGTGTATATATAGAATTTATTAAGGAGGGTGATAGAGTATTTACTATTAGGGCTGGTTACTTACTATTAGAGGACTTTATATAGATAGCGTAGCTATTATAGCAGAAATATACATTAGAACCCTCCTTTAATTAGATTACTAGTATAGTAGGAGTAGCAGAGTTTGTAGATTATACTAGGGTAACTATTATTATTAATAAGGAAAGGTCCCGTTCCTCTATTTCTAACTCTATATTGTAGATTACCATCTTCCTATAGTAGGAAGAAGGTAAGGTCTTGTTAGCTATAGGTATCTTCTATTATACTATATTTAGCCCCTTAGGGGTGTAATCCCCTATAGGTTTTAGGCATCCCCCTATAGCATTAGTTTATAATAGCAAAAGGTCCTAACTTAATTAGTAAGGTAGTATATATAGGATTTGTCTATGCTTCTTAAAGGGGGGAAATAGCTGCCTTTATACCTAGTAGTAGGTTAAAAGCATTAGGCTAGTGTTTATTTAGTAATAGGTAGGTAAGTTAATTATAAGCCTTATGTAAGGTAAAGCTGCCTACACTAGGAAGTAGAAAATTTACAAATTCTAGGGGGTTATTTATAATGTATAATGTTTTTATAGGGAGTAACTTTATAATCTGCTTTATTATTAGTAATAGCAGACTACTACTTATCTAACGCCTAGAACTACTACTAAGAGGCAGAGTATAGCAAAATATATAGTAAGGTGTCCCTAGGCTACCCCTTATGCCTCCTTACTTCCTATTAAGTAGAGAATTGTATTAGTTAGGGCAGTTCTAACCTCTAGTAGATGTATAATAGCCTTATACACCTCCCACTACTATAGATTAAATGCTACAGCAATGGCGTTAACATTTAGATTAATAGCAAGAGTACAGGCGCGTCTCTAATTATTATAAAGGGTAAGATTCCCTTTGGCAGCGTCTAAGGCCTTATATATTTATTAGTTGCTAGCCTCGCTAGGTAGTTAGCCTATTTTATTATACATTAGGGTGTGTCTAAGGCTAAGGGAGATGTTGTTAAGTCAGCCGCAGAGCTCTAATACATAGTTAATAAATCGGCTTTAGGCTGGGATTTAGGCCCTATAATCTTAGGAGTGTAGGCAGAGGAAATCACTAGGTATTCCACACAATCTCCTATAGTAGCGCATTGCTAGGGACCTCTAGAAGGGATTGTTATAGTTTTCTGCTAGTATTATAATAAAATTAAGAAGACGTTTTTCCTTATCTAAGGCTGCTAGGGTAGGAGTTCCCTAGTTAGTGTAGATTCTAGCACTATCTAGGTTGGATTTAGCGTGCCTCTATAAGTTATAGGCCCTAAAGAGTAGCTTAATGTTATAACAAATTTATTAAGGTAGCTAGATAAGGGCTTTGGCACTAAGTTCTATAGAGTAGTATTAGAATGCCTAGAACAATTTGCAAATGGTTGCTACTTTATTACTGTATATAGCTTATCTACTAATGGCTGTGGTTATATCCTAGTCCACTCTTTAGAGGAAGGAGAGGAGGAAGAAGCATTGTAGTCCTCCTTCTACTAGTTTCTGCTAGTAGGTTAAGCAGTATAATTCAAAGATAGAAGCTAGGCAAGCTATATTGCCTTAATCCCTAGTAGGGATGCCCCCAGCCCTTGCTTACGCCCTTAGGTTGCTATATTCCTCTAATATCCAAAAGGTTCTGTTGCGGCTAAAGCGAATGTTGCCGATTTCCTCCTCGGACTGCTGCGGCTGGTTAAGGTTCCCATAGGGTAGAATGATGTTGCGGAAAGTCGGTGATCTAGGGCTACCAGTGGGAGAAATGCTTATATGCTTGCTGATTTCAGTGAAAACGAGGGGCTTCTGGTCGGTGTAATGACTCTTAATGCTCTGTAGCTATAATAATTGTAATGTAAGGGATTAAAGGAAGAAGGTGAAAAAGAGAAAAGAAGGGAAAGGAAAGGAAAGAGGGAAAAGGGGTTAAATTAAAAAGAAGGGTGGTTAGGAAATTTGTGCTAAGCTTACTTTAGATAAGTGAGTTAGAAGTGAGTTTTAGGGTTGCGTAGGAATTTGCCTTAGAGGCGTGGTTTCCTGCCAGCGAGGGTTTCCTATGCATACCTTTTGCGATTTTGCAGTGTAAGGCGTGTTGCCGGCGAATTACGCTGTGTTTTATAGGTTAGAGTCTCTTGCAAGGCAATGCTTACAATACTCCTTATCCTAGTTAATAGCATTCTTCTCTAGGTAAGAGTTAACCATTTCCGCTGCGTTAATATATATTTCTTCCTCTAAGATCTATTAGTTATCTTTCACTAAGAATCCTTTCTAATAGACTAGGAAGTTAATCTATAGTTTCCTTCCTTTCTTCTAGTAGATTCTAACCTAATAGTTCTTAATTCTTTTAATTTCCTAGTAGTCTACTTTACCTAATCCTATAAGATTAATAGGTAGTAGTAGGGGTTTAGCCCTTCTAAAGGGGTCTGCCCCTTATTATAGTTTCTAAAGCTAAGCTGCTAATACTACTAGATAAACCCTAGAGTTTTAGGGGAATTCTAGCTAAAAGGATAGGGGAGATACCTTTTTAAGGACCTTATAAGGTTTAGCTCTTTAAGGTAATTATTTCCTCTTTAGCTTCTCTAGGAGTTTATATCTAGCATAGAGTCTAAGGTAGACTATATCTCTAACATTAATGTCTACAGGGTTGTGCCTAGTATTGTACCTAATTTTAGTAAGGGCTGCAGCTATTATTATAGTAAGTTCTGCTTTCTTCTAGTATAGCTTTTAGAGAGCCTCTATATCTAGGTTGTCTAGACTACTAAGGGATTTGTTAGGGTTAGTAAGGAGGTTAATAATAGTAAGGGGCTTATAGCTGAAAATAAGCTTATTAGGGGATTGCTTAATAGGGGCTAATATAGCGTTATTAAGATAATGTTGCAACGCTAGTATTACTAAGACCCATAGGACATCTGGGTTAGTGGCTGTGTGATATTACAGAGCAATAATTACTATTTGGTTCTTCCTTTTAGCTACTCTGTCTGTTTAGGGGTGGTATACAGTAGATATAAGGAGCTTAGCTTCTAATTTATAGAACAGCAAGGTCTAGAGTTTAGACACAAATTTTGGATTATAATTGCTAATAATTTCCTTAGGAAGACCCTAGTTAATAAGATATAGCCCCTTAAGGAGGAGTCCTGCCTAGATTTTAGTAGTGTATAACTTATGCCCTAGGATAAGGATTGTTTTCTTACTAAATAAGCAATTTACTAGGCATAGTAAGTTATAAGTATTATAGCCTTCTACTATCTATATAGTATTAGCAGAGCTAACTTCTGGCATATTAGTAATAAAGTTAAGCAAAATGCAGTAGAAGGGGACTAGTTTAGTTTATAAAGGCTTTATTTTACCTAGGGGTCTGGTTTAGAGTACTGCATTTTCCCTATACGTATTATAGTGTATAATATAGGTACAAATTTAGCTGCTTATCTATAGAAAACTAACTATAGATAGTTCCTTAGCTATCTGCCTAGCGCTAAAGTAATAATAGTTATTATAAGTAAGTTAAAGTAGGGTCTTAATGCAGCTCTAAGGGATGTATAGTTTTTAGCGGCCTTTAGCATCCTAGTGGTAGAGTAGCCTATTGTCTCTAAGGTCCCACCTATAGAGCGGGATTCTAGGTTGATTTCTATTAGTGCATTACTACTTCTCCCTATAGGCTTTTATTCTATTAATAATCCAGCTGTATTTTGCATTATATAGGTATCCTATTACAATAGAGCTTTTCATCTTGTTATTAATAATTACAGTTGCTAAGAAATCTTCCCTAAAGTATACATATACGTTAAGTTTATTAAAATAGCTGCGATCTACTGCTTTGCAATAGCTAATGTCTACTAGTAATTAGGAGAGCGCGTTAAGGACTACATTTAGCGTTCTAGGTATGTGAATTACTTAGAGTTTAAATTGTAATACGTAATTAGCAACCTTTGCTAATTTAAGGTTAGCCTTATTAAGGTCTATTATAGTAAGTAAGGTATACTAGATTATGCCCTTTGCTAGAGAGTAATCTATAATAATGTTTATAGGCTAGGAATTTAACTAAGCTATTTTTTATAGCTTACACATTCTCTAGGCAATTACTATAACCTCTGCTTCTATAGAGCTATATTGCTTTTTAACTATAGACGTTAGCCTAGAGAGGAATAAGATAGGTTATAGTTAGTTACTACTAATATCCTTTCTAGGGATACTTTCTCTATCCTAGTTAATAGCTAGTTAGAAGGTGTATAATCTAAATCCTTCCTTATAGGCGTTAACTTTAAAGAAGAGGGGTTGCTCTAGATTATAGTGCTATAGTAGAACCTTAGTGCAAAGTAGATTTCTAATAGCTTTAAAGGAGGCGATTTCCTACTCTAATAGAGTAAATTTCGCCTATTAAGCCGCGCGTTTCTGTGTTTGCTTTAACGCTCTAATTAGTAGTTTATTCTTTGCGTAGAGCTCCTAAAGTAAGGCTGTCTTCCTCTCCTATAGAGGTTTAATATAAATATTATACTAAGGGACGCTGGCTTAGAGAAATCCTGCTATGCTAATAAAGGTTTTAAGTGTAGAGAGTATTATTAGCATTTATAGGTTCTTAAATGCCTTAACCCAATCACTAGTATTAGTAATGCCTTCTGTATTAACAATAAATCCTAGCAGTTAGATAGAGGGATACCTAATGAATAATTTCTTTGCGGTAATGTAAAGTTAGCATTTTTTAAGGATTTAGAACACAACTTTAAGGTGCTGTAGGTGTTTGTTAAGAGTGTCTAAGAAGATGGTAATGTTATTAATATAGACGCAGACAAATGCCCTATAGTTATGGAATTCTTTATCTATAAATTGTTATATATATGCAGGTAAGTTCTTAAAACCCTATATAGCTATGTATAATACTTTAATACCTCTTTTAGAGATAATAGCTATTTAATTATAGTGTTCTTACTACACTAGGAGCTAATTAAAGAAACCAGATGTATTAAGGAGGGATATCTATTTTTTACTATAGGCGTCCCCTATAATATTGCTTTAGTCCAGCAGTGGGTAGACGTCTAGGATAGTAATGCTATTAATAGGCCTTATATTAATTACCGCTTATCCTTTGCGTTCTTTCCCTATATCTCTCTATATAAGGAATCTAGGGCATAGATAGGGTGCCTTTTCTCTACCTTCTAGGTATAATACCTTTCTAGCCTTATACTTTTTATTAAAGATTTTGTAGAATTTCTTAAAATCTTTATGGCTAAGGTTGTATACCTATAGTAGCTTAAGCTAATTTTACTATCTATTAACAAAGTTAATTTTTATCTGCTCTTCTTTAGGCATAGGCACTACGCCTTTATTACAGTATATATTGTATTTATTAGTAAGGTCTACCAACTTCTTAGCTGCTATAGGGTTAAGATTTACAACTTTAATGCTAAACTTATTTAAGACAAAGAGCACTTTATCTAGATAAGAGATTCTATATAATAGGATTCCCCTATTAACTGCTTTTAGGTCTAGGTTATTAATGGTTTCCCCTGCTTTATAGGTTTTAGTAATAGAAAAGGCGTATTCTATCTCTTAAGTCCCTTTACTAAACTAGGGAATGTTAATGTTTTTGCTGCAAAATTTAGAATATTTGTAGATGTTTGCTATAGTATAGTAGGAATTAACTACAGCTATCTCTTCTAGGTGGCCTAATTGCTAATTTAGTTGGATGTAGAGTATGCGATCTAAGTAGTTATATATAGGGAGAGTCTTGTTCTAGCCCTTCTTAAGTATAGTATTAAAAATCTAGTGGTTTTGTAACACAAAATAGTACATACTTATGTCTTCTAGATCCTTAAGGTCCTCCTAGTAAACCTACACTTCCTCTATATAGTATAGTAGGATTATTATATTATTCACTATAGTAACCCTTTATGTAGGGATAAGCTAAGGGGGGCGGAAGATTTAGCCTAGAGTGGTTATATTGTAAACTAAGCAGAAAACCACTCTTAGCTTAACAAAATCGATCTTAATACTATAATTATGTATAAAGTCTGTGCTAATTAGCATCTTTAGAGTAAGTTTCTCTATTACATCTATAGTTACCATAAAGTAGCCTAATACTAACTTACCCCTAGCTTTGCCTCTAATATAGAAGTTAAAGGTAGCTATTTTAGTAATGTAGAAGGAGGAATTTACCCTATTTATAGACTTTAGTTGCTGGGTGCCCTATATTACATTACAGCTATGCTGCTTAAGCTATTCTTTATTAACTAGGATAGATAAAGTGCTAGTGTTAAGGCAAATTTTATAGTCTACACCTTAGTTATTAAAACAAAGGTTTATCTTAAGGTATGTTATTGTTTTTATCTTGCTAGAGATTTCTACTTAGCAAGGGCGAGAGACTGCTTTAATTACTTAACTATTAATTAGTCCTCTAGATATAGTAATACCTTTTGTCTAGTCTATCCCTACTATATAGGGTAGTCTAATATAGAAGGTATTAATAAAGTTAGATTCTTTCTTATTACTATTGTCTTTAATAACACCTTCCTTAATAATATAGTATCTAGACGCGGCGAGGTGGGCTTCCTTAGCTTTAGCATCTAAGTTATTAACAACTATAATGTGATTAGCACTATTACTGTTTTTTAGAGCCTATTTCTTGTAACAGTGCTTATTATGCCTAAAGGGTTGTAGTAGGGGCGACTTAAAGTAGGTTCTACAGCCTTCTTTACACTATTTTAGAGCATTAGTTATCTTTTTGCTAGAGTCTGCGTTATTTTTAGTCCTCTTATTATTATCTCTGCTCTACTATAGTTCTTAGCAGCAGCCTTTCTATAGGTAGCTTCTATCCCTAGAAAAGGGGTAGAGATGTCCTTACTAGGGAGGGTTTTTATTACTTTACTCCCTATCTAAGTATTATTGCCTATTAGGGCTATAAGGGTTGTAGTAGTAATTAGAGTACTCTTACTAGTAAGAGCTTCTGCTATACTTCTACTAATCTTAATAGTATAGTTATTAGTTCTAGTATACTTCTATACCTATGTCCGTAGGGTCTCTATTATTAGATTCTAATTCATCAGCTACTATATAGGTGGTTGCAGAATCCTTGCCTTAGTTGGCTTATTAGCGGTTTTTTCTTTTAAGGAGGAAATCCCTAAGATTACGTTTTTTCCTATTAATAAGTTTAACGTAGGCGTTACAGCAGTCTGTTTCCACAGGGGTTAGGCAAATTTACCTAAGTTTAGGACATAGCTTATAGCAAAGACAAACTAATAGTTAGAAATTACTAGATTTGCTATTTGCCTAAGCGTAGTAGAATACCTTTGCTATAAAGTTGTATAAGGATGTGTTAGAGAGGACATCTTCCCTAGAGAACTTAGCTTAGTTAAGCTATACTATAGCATCTTAGACCCTAATGCTAAATTCCTTCTGGATGGCGGCGAATATTGTGTCTAGATTACGGAAAATAGCAATCTTTTCTTTGTTGTTAAGGTGCTGGCGGTACTATATTAGGGCAGCACTATAGAAAAGATGCTATATCTAGTGCAGAATCTGGTCTTATTAGCTAGGTCCTACATAGTTAAAGTAGTCTTTAATAGATTGGATCTATAGGTCTACGTCTATAAAGACTGCTATCTTACCTTTATGCTTAATAGCTACGCTATTAATATCCTTAGGATTTGTCTTAGGGTCTAGATACCTAATATCCCTAATCTTCTAGAAGGAATTAACTAATTTATTAATAAGTATTACAACTTAGCCTACGTTTACTAGCTTATAGAGCAGATCTCTATTCTAAAGGTGTTCTACTATAGAAGGTATATATCCTATACTTTAAGTAGTAGATAGCTTAGTTGTATACTCCTTATAGCAGATAGTAGAGTAGGTGTTATTCTAGGGGTAGTTAGCTTAGGCATAGGGGTGTCCTATCTTCTATATACTAAGTTCTACATACCTTACTAAGGTTATTCTAACACCTTAGGATCTAAAGGATGCTATAAGTTGTTTTACGTCTATAGTAAAGGTCTATCTAGTAAGTGCTATAGGTTGTGGTCTAGACTTAGATAGTTGCTACTAAAATTCCGCTAAAAGGGGTGCTGCTTAGTTAGCAGCTAGCTCTAAAGCTAGAGTAGAGTAGGTCCTAGTCTCTAAGCGGTATATAGCCTTATTAAGGTTATTTTACATAGAGCAACAGATACTATTAAGTGTAATTTCCTACTACTCTCTTATATTAAGTAATATTTGCTTAATTTCACTAAACATACTAGACTCCTATTGTTAATAGTGGTTGTTATTATAGGGATAAAGGAATTTCCTTTCTTTACAGTAAGGCACTGCCTTTTCTACTTAGTTAAAGCCTATAGGGCTTATAGAAGTAATAGAAGGGGCCTTAAACTTATTATATATAGTATAATAGTGGATTAGGATTCTAGGGGGTGTTTCCCTTTAGGAGATAGCGCTATAATAGCTGCCTTCTTAGGAAGAGAAGTTAGTGTCTTCTATAAGGAGTAAGGTAAGATTTAGAGTCTCTAATAGTCCCCTCTCCCTTAGGCTAGAATTCTCTTCTATTAAGGCGTCTTCTTAGGGTATGCTAAATATTCCTATATTATTATCTATCTCTAGTAGTATAGTACTGTCTTTAATAGGTGCTAACTCTATCTCTTTAAGGTCCCTACTAATATTAAAAAGTCTATCCTTTTAGGTAATGTAGATAATGCCTTTTATAGTTTACTACTTAGTGCTTACTATAATAAGGTCTATAGGATTCTAGTGGAATAGTCTTTTAATAACTATAGGTTCTGCTTAGAGTTAAAGTTTACTATTAATATGCTAATATCTAGCAAGGGAGCGGAGGTTTTCTGCTTTCTTAGGAGATATAAGTAGTCTTCCTCTATTTCTATAGTTAGGGAATTCTTAGTAAAAGGCCTAGAGATAGTGTATAAGGCATATCTAGTTTTCTAATATTAACGTAAGGGTTAGGGATTTTAGACTAATAGGTTAAGTTCGCTGGTTATCTAGGGTTGTTAGTATAGAAATGGTTGCCTCTTATGTAGCAGTAGGCGTACAAAAGAAATAGTAATTGCTACTAGTTGTTACATACTAAAGCCGCTGTATTATTAGCTCTAGTCAATACGTAACTTAGGGGGTATCCATGTGTACGTCGAGATATGTTATAAAAGGTGGAAGTCCGCAGAACCTGTCGAGACTTCGTCATAAAAGAAGAGGAATATACTAGTGCACAATTGTATAGGCAGTTAAGTGTAAGAGTAAGGTAAAGTGATATATATAATTATTGTTAAGTTCCTCTTCTCCTTCTACAAGTTGAGGAAACCCCCTTTTATAGGGATGTCCCCCACTGGATGTGGGGGGCCTCCCTAAAATGGAGGTTCCCGGTTGGGACTGTAACAACTATCTTTATATTAGCTTATATAATTACTTTAGCCTTAACCTAACTAATAAAGTTGTAATAAGCCTCTAATAGATACTTCTTTCTCTAATTAGATAGTAAATACTATATATTAATATATATTTTACTTATAGGGTTACTAGGTATTAAGGGGATAGAAGCTTTCTATACTCTCTAAGGAATGAATTTTTAGTAAATTTTATAGGTTATAAGCAATTTATAAACGTCCTCCTAGGCATTTTCCTACTAGTACTAGTCTCTAATTAAATAATATACTATATTACATCCCTTATAACTAAGCTCTTTGTGTGTAGCCTTTATAATTAACGCCTTATTATTATTAGTATTAATTACTAATATTAGCGTTTTTCTATCCCCTTATAGTCTTCTCTAAAGCTAGCCCTTTTTAATAAAGAAATTCTTTACCCTAAGCTATAGGTTTCTATATTATTTAGCTAATAGATCTAATAGTCTCTTAAAGGTAAGTAAGAAGGTAATAATTATATACTACCTATTACTATATTTCTCTATAGAAAAAGCTAAGGAGGTTATTAGATTAAGCTAAAGGTTAATAAAGTCTTTAATATCCCTCTCTATTATTTAATTAATAGTATCTAATTCTCCTACCCTTTTATATAATAAGGCGTCTACTACTCTATTCTTCTCCCCTAGAATATAGTAAGCTATAAAGTTAAAAAGCATAATATAACTAATCCACCTAGTAATAAAAGCCCCTAGTATATTATTTACTACCCTATTAATCTAATATATAAGAACTTATAAATCTATTTCTAGTATAAAGGGAGTTCTATATAAATAGATATAAAGTTATCTAAAAGCATAGATAATAGTATAGCACTCCTACTTAGTAGTATTATACTTAAGCTCTAATTCCTACTAAGTCCTACTCTTAAACCTAACTAGATATCTCTTACCTTTAATAACTTACTATAAAATTACTTCCTAGCTAATACTATTAGTATTAATAATTAGAATAACCTTTCTATATCCTAGCTCTAGATTAAGTAATATTAGTACTAATACTATAGTTATTAAAGCTTTAAGGTTCTTTATTACCCTTTATTAATTACCTTTCTATTTCTATATTATATCTTTTTATAGAAGGTTAACTAAAGGCTTTATAATCTATATATACTTATTAATCTAAAGGTAATAATAATTAGTAAGCCTAAGGAATAATCTAATCTTTATTTAGTCTTTATAGGTCTTCTAGTCTAGGATTTTTATAATCTTTACTTTAGTTAGTGCCTAGCTGTTTGTCCTATATATATACCTAATAATTTCTACTAAGTCCTAGTAGAACTTTAATTTTATTACTAATATTAAGTATCTAGTAAGCTTAACATTAACTAATACTTTATTAATATTAATTAAATATTCTATAATATATCTATATATTATAGGTATAATCTCCTCCCTATTATATATAGTTATAGGCCCTTTAACTATAATATTATTAAGAAAGGGGGAGTAGACTATAGGTATTAAATTAAATAAGATCCTTACTATAGTTTTATAAAATTATACTATAGAATTTATTACCCCTTAGGGAAGTTTATAGAATTAAAGAAGCCTAATAGCTATAGAAATTATTATTATATCTTAGCTTTTCTTATTAAGTTCTACTTAATTATACCTAGAGAGTAGGTTTAAGAGGCTAAGTATTTTATATATACTAAAGTCTTTACTAAAGGCTTTTACTCCTTAAGGAATATACATATTCTATATTATTACGTTATTATACTTTATAGCTAATAGAATAAGCTATATTCCTCTATCTTTCTTAAGTATTAGAAAGTAGGGGTTTTTATATAATCTATAACTCTCTTTTAAATATCTATATTCTAGCTTCTTCTTTAGTAAGTTAATAAGCTTTCTGTTACGTGCTGAAGCCGCCGTATTATCGGCTCTAGTCGACACGTAACTTGGGGGTATCCGCGCGTACGTCGAGATACGTCATAAAAGGGTGGAAGTCCGCAGAGTCTGTCGAGACCTCGTTATAAATAAAGGGGGATACACCAGTGCACAATTGTAAGGCAGTCAAGTGTATGAGTAAAGTAATGAGTGATAAGTTATTATTGATTGAGTTGTTCTTCTCCTTCTACAAGTTGGGGAAACCCCCTTTTATAGGGATGTCCCCCACTGGATGTAGGGGGCCTTCCTAAAATGGAGGTTCCCGGTTGGGACTGTAACACTTTCCTTAAAGTTCTAGTAGTATAGAGATAGACCTTACTTACTATATACTATAGTTAACTACCTTAATTACCTAAGGGGGTAATATAAGGGGGTTAACTTTACTATATTCTAATAGATCCTATACTAGAGCTGCTTTATAGTTATAAATAATCTCCTTAAAAATACTTAATTCTATATTAGTTAAGTACTTCTAAACTCTATTAACTATTTAATCTAAGCATTCTTTTATTAGATAAAATCCTTATAGATACTTACTAAACCATCTAGTAATATATTTTCTATATACCCTAGAGGTATTAAGCTATCTTTTTACTTCTACCTATTTCTTTAATTTCTAAAGGGGGTCTTCCTCTAGGGTTATTCTATCTAAGGGAATATTATCCTAAGGCAGAATCTTTACTCTCTTTCTCTTATAGAGTATATAAACCTATAGATTAAATAGTTTTTAGCTTTTAGTAGCCTAAAGATTATTTATAGTGTGTAATAGTTATATATAATATTTATAAGCAGCCTCTTTTAAGACTAACTTAGTAATTACTAATTCCTCTTACTTAGATATTAGTATTAGATTCTTATTATTAGCTAATTCTACGCCTAGCTCCTCCTAAGTTATATAATCCTTTAAGTTTTCTAGAATAGCGCTTATACTACTCTTACTTTAGTTACCCTTCCTTAATAGCCTAACTATATTATAGCTTAGTGCTCTAAATATAGCTATAAAAGCTATAAAGAGGTAACGTTTAATAGTAGCCTTATAGATTAAATAGTTATTATATTCTTTTTGCCTAATTAGTAGTTTATTATTATTCTAAAGGTCTATAGTATAGATACCTATAGTAGAGTTCTTTATTCCTATAATAAATTCCTACTATATTCCTTTAGCAACCTTTAATATAACTATAATATTATTAAAGCAGCACCTAATTATTATATTCCCTTCTCTATCTCTATATTTAAATATAGCTCTAGCTATCTAAATAAAAGGCATTCCTAAGATTAATTTTACTATTATAGTATTAGAAGAGATATAGAGGTAGATAGGGGTCTAAACGTTCTCTAGGTAAAGTTTAGTATACACTTCCCCTAATATCTTAATTACTCTATTAGTATAAGATATTATACTAGTATTTATTATTACTAGATAGATCCTAAGGCTAGTAATCTTTATAAAGCTTTAGGTAATAATATTTCTTTATAAGCTACTATTAACTAAGGTAAGCAGTAAGTTTCCCTTTAGGTTTCCTAAGTATACTTATAGATAGAATAACTCCTATAGATAGCTTATAAAGAATTAAGGCTTTAGGGCTATAGAGTCTCTAGTAATAACGTTTAAGGCGTTAATATATAGTAACTTTTGTTTCTAATTAAAAGCTTTCTCTATATTCTACATCCTTTTCTACAATAGTTCTATAAGGGCTTAGTCTATATTATACAATTACATTAAGCCTAATTCTATAGATTTAGTTGGTTTATAGGATTCCTCGTCCTTAATTATGTCTCTTATACTATAAATAGTGTTAATTAAATAATCTTTATAGTTATTAGTTTACATCCTCTTCTATAGCCCTATAGGGTAGATACTAGAGCTTAGCCTATTCTTTATGCTTAGGTTAAAAAAGTATATTTAGTTAATTCCTTAAGAGCATATTTTGCTCTTCTTAGAGACTACTATAGTAAGAGAAGGCATAAGATAGTAGAGGTCTCTAATAGACACCCTAATCTTCTTATTAAATATCTTATTATATAAAGTCCCTAATATCTATTTATAGATAGGGTCTATTTTCTAATAGTTAGCTTTTATAGATTTATATAACTTATCCTTAATTTAAAGCTCCTCTTCTATTTTCCTTAGCTTTCCTTCTAAGCATACTAACTTTTAAGGTGTTTTAGTATCTACTAAATTAATTACTACTAATACCTACCCTTTAGCAGCCCTCTTTAGTATATTAGAAGGAATTTCTAGTTAAAAAGCTATAACTACTATAACCCTATTTACTGCTTCTAGTGCTTTTTACTGCTTTAGCTATAGCTCCTATATCTTAGGTTTTAACACAGTAAACTTAATAACTTAGCGTTCCTTTAGTATTAGTTTCTAGTTGCTTAGGTTCCCTATAGAGAAGTCTCTAATAGCTTATAATTTATTAAATACCTTACTCTTAGAGAAGATAAAAGCCTAAAAGTAGGCAGCTTATTGTATTATGCTTCTTATATTTATAAAAGCACTAAAGAATATTAGGGTAATTAGATGCCCCCTAACTAAGAGGATCTTTTTATTCTATATATAGTTATAAAAGCTACTAGACTTATCTGCCTTATAGACTTAGTAAGTAGAGAACCTATAGTAAGTATCTCTATAGTAGAAGCAGCCTTACTAAGTGCCCTAGAACATTCTAATATATCCCTAATTACTAGATCTTTAGTTATAACCCCTATTATAGATTAACCCTTAGTACCCCTATATTTACTACTAGCTATATAGTGCTCTTCCTTACCTATTAATTAATTAGTCTTCTACTACCTCCTACCCTTATACTATATTAGTTATCTATAGTAATTAGTTAATTATAAGGTTCTATTTATACTTTTCCTCTAATTAGTGTAATAGATCTACATTACTTATACTCTATTTTATAACTAGTATATATATCTCCTTAAGCTAATAGATAAGGTTATCTATTTAATCTATATAATCTATACCTCTAGCAATCTCCTTATCTTTAATATTAGCTATAATTAGAATATGCCCTCTATAGTAGGTAGGCATATCTAAGTTATCTATAAAGTAAGTTTTCTAGGTCTTTATACTAGTATTAGCTTAATTTTCTTTTATAACTATCTAATCCCTAAGTTATTTTATAAAGGGTGGTTTCCTAGGGACTAAATTCCTATTCTCTATCTTAAGTCTAACTCTTATATACTTATTTAACTTTTCCTATAAATCTATATATAGGGTTATTAGGAAATTATCCCTACTAAGCCTTTTAGCATTAATAAATCTAGAGAGTATACCCTATAGTAGTGCCCTAAAAATATAGTTCCCCTAAGAGGTTATACTCTTTTAGCCTTTTAGATTAGCTTTTAATATTAGAGCTTTATAATACTATAGCTAAGTTTATATCTTAGCTATTCTCTAAGGTCTTTTAGCCTTAAGGTTAATAAGGCTATTATATATAGACTTAATAAGGTTCTAGTTTATTGCCTTAAACCACTATAGAATAATTATCTTAAATTCTAGCTATTTATAGGCTGCTCCTATAGATTAGATATCCTCTTAGAGTTCTTTATAGATTAGGCGTTTAAAGTGCTTAGTCTAGCGCTCCTTATTAATTCTAAGAGCTATTATTTTAAACTTAAAGTTAATAATATATTCTAAGATATTTATATTATTAAATAGGGAGTTAGCTAGCCTATAGATTATAATATAATTACATCTCCTAGATTCCTTATTAAGCCCTTCTATTAGTATTTTAATATTATTCTTTATTATAATAAATATCTTTAGGGGAGCTTTAAGGTCCTTAGATAGGCCTTAAGCAACTTAATCTCCTTTAGAGCTTATAGTTAACTTATTATTTTTAAGATTAATACTTATTTTTAGTATCCTTAAAAGGGTGCTTTTCTATGTTTGCTTTAGGGGCAATTCCTTTTTTGCTTTTAGGGAGTTAAGCATATCTAATATATAGGTATAGTATTATATAATTAAATAATTAAAAGCTTAGAAGAGAGTGTGTTTTATTCTCCTTATTATAGTAATTTATACTAATAAGTATTCTTTAAATATCTATAGGCTAACTATACTTATTAGTAGGTAGCTTTTTATAAGCATAAAGAATAGTCTAATAATAGTAACCCCTATAAGAATCCTAGCATTATCCCTAGTTACTAGTTAGTCTCCCTTATATAGAGTTAGCCTTAGCCTCTCTAAGTTAGTATAGTACTACTATAGCGTTTTTCTCTTCCTAGCTGAATTTACTATATATTCTTTATTTATTAGGTTTTTAGTATTCTAATTAATTAATCCTTTGTTTTTAATTATTGTTTTATACCTTCCTTTAGTAGAAAATTCTTTCTTAGCCCCTAGTGTGCTAGGATCCCTTTTTTTTATTATATTATATTTTACTATACTAGTTATTATACTAGCATATACTCTTCCTATAGAAGCGCTTCCTATAATTAAATAATCTATATTATATAAATTGTATTTTCCTAACGCTTATTCTGTTTTTATAATACCCTTTATTTAATTTTTATTATCCTATTTTTTAGGTATATAAGGGGTCCCCTAGCTTTTTATACTAATAGTTCTTATTATAGCAGTAATAGTGCCTTTAAGTTAATAGACAATTAAATTAACTCCCTAGTAAAGCCCTTATTTATATTAAAAGGTCCTTAGTATAGAATAGCTTTATAGGTGTTTAATAAAGCCCCTATCTATATAGGAAAACCTAGACTATAAAAGAAGGGCTCTAAAAGGGAAAGTCTCTTTAGTCCTTAGTCCTAATTTATATAATTAAATAGTATCTTTAATTAGAACCTTATTATTAGTTAAAGATATTATAATATTGTAATCCTAACTAGTGTTATTCCCTTTTAGGTATTATAAATACATTAATCTTCTAATGTTTACAAATCAGGATGCTAGGGCAATAAGAGTTGTATATCTAATGCTTTGTGCTAATAATTAAATAGTATCTTTAACTAGAACCTTATTATTAGTTAAAGATATTAGGATATTAATAAAAGGTTGTCCCTTGTAAATAGCTTCTAATATAGTGGTTTTCTTATATTATAGTCTTAGATGCTAGGGCAATAAGTTCCCTATAGTTATTCTAAGTCTCTTATAATTAAATAGTATACATTACCTAATCCTAGTTATTACGCCTTATATTGCTTAGATTCTTATATTGTGGTTGCGGTTACTAGGAACGCATACGCAGCTTCTCTATGTATAAGTTCCTCTTAATTCCGCATAACAATCACTGCAATTCTAGTCCGAATTCTTATTCTCAATTCAACAATAATGCGATGCATATATGTTCTAAGCTACCTAGGCCTAAATGCCCTTATTTATACCCATCTAATCTTGCGCTCCTGCGCCTATCTGCGCTAGTCCCGGCCCTTCCGCGCCTGACCTCACAGGTCGCGTCACCACTCACACATTAGTAGGCACTGTAGTTAGCCTACTCTAGCTAGTTTAAACTATATAGGAGGGCAACTATAGCACCCCTAATTTAGTATTAGGCTATAGGCCTAAGGATAGGGACACTATCCCTATCCCCCTTCTCTTTATCCTTATTATACTATTATTAAGAATAGGTAGCTGCTAATAGATAACTAACCTACTCTAAGATTAACTATATATTATAGAAGTTGCCCTCTATAAGATAAATAGGCTAGTAATTTATTAGTAATATTCTAGTAACTACTTAATATAATAATAGTAAGGAATAGGAGACTTATAGGAATATATAAATTATTCCTCTTATTACACTATAAGCAATAAGTACTCTAGCCTACGTTTCCTTTATTCTATATAATCTCTATAGGGTGTATATAGTTAAATATAGGCATAAAGGGAAAGGGGAACTCTTAGGTCTACTATAGTATTATTATCTAGAAGTAATATATATAGTAGAGACTAAATAGTATTACTATAGTAGATAGATTAGACAACCCTATAAACTAGCTAGCTTAATATACTACTATTACTACTATTATATAAGTGCTTTAATAACTATATAGTATTATTACTACTAGAGTAATTTAGTAAGACTATATTACTAATATTATAATAGATAATAGCAACGCCTTATAAGATAAACTTAGTAATATATATAATAATAGCACTACTAATACCTAAGGTAATAGTATTATTAGTAAAGTAGACACTACTACTATACACTAGGATTAGCACCTTATCTCCCTAAAAGCCTTAGCTTTATATAAAGCTATAGCCTTTTATAATATAGATACTATATTAGGAGAGGGAGAGTAAGATAAAGTAGGTAATATCTATAATAATAGAGCTACTAATACCTAGGGTAATAATACCTCTAGTAAGGCAGACGCTACTATTATATAACTAGATTAGTGCCTTATCTCCTTAGAAGCACTAAACTTATATAAAGTCTTAGCTCTCTATAATAGAGGCACTATATCTAGGGAGAATAAGTAAGATAAGATAGCTATATCCTTAGTAATAGACTTAGTAATTAATAATACTAGTAGAGGAGGGATAATAGCCTTAGTAGATAGAGGTATTATAGGAGCTATAGCTTTTACTATAGACTCCCCTCTATTAATAGAGATATTTGCCCTATTCTTAATAGTATTAGCTATAGTAGCCTACTTAGTAGCCTTCTTTTTAGTATAATACACCTTTTTCTTTACCTATTAGTTAGCTTTCTTATTCTTAATATAAGGATACTTAGTATATAGAGGTAAGGGCATCTATATATATATATACAAAACCATTATTAGTAGTAAGATATATAGAGGACTATAATACTAGTAAAATAGTATATAATATAGAGTATATTAAAAACGTTACCTTAGTGTAATAGGACGTAAGGGTTAATTAATTAATTAATTAATTATTAATAGCATAAAGTAATTTTAGAAGTAGGATTAAATAGGTTGTAAATAATAAAGAAGAGAAAGAAAGGAAAGCAATATAGGACTAATTAATATATAAGTTATTATTAATAAATAATTACTAAATTAGGATGTTTATTATTATTGCTATAGTGCTTATATAAATAAATTTCTAGTATTATAAATAGCTAGCAAAGCTATTATAATAGGGTAGGGCATATAGTTATTATATTAAGTGTAATAGCTAGCTATTTAGGTATATAGTATAGAAGTAGGGAGGCAATTATAAGGTATATATATAGGATATATGTAACCTTATATAAGCACTAGGTGTATATATAGAGTACACACAATCTTATATAAGATCTACACCTACTATACTATAGCAGAACTAATATATCTATAGTAACTAGCTACCCTCTTACTTATAAGACGCTAAGGGTGCACGCCCTAGACGCTATACTCTACAAAAGGGGCTGCATCTAGCGTAGTCCTTAGAAGAAGCAAGCTTCAGTTCCTTAATACACCCTATGCCTAACTATTAACTCCGCCTGGTTCTACACTCCTCACAAAGTCGTTGCCCTTCCACTGCTGAAGATAATTGCTGCTTATAGAAGCATTACTCCTAGAGACTCACTACCTCTACTAGTAATTACTCTATACCAAGCCATATTTTTAATAGGTTATAAGCCTAGGAGGCCTATAGTGAATTTACTATAGTGGCCTACCTATTCTTTAAACTATCGTTTGATATCCCTAGGTTGACGCCCTAACCTAGGTGCCGCACACAAAATCACCACATTTTCTGGTGTTGAATCTGATTCCATTCACACACGTGGTCTGACAGCTGCATCAACCATTTGATCACTGTTAGCAGCTGCACTCAGCTGCAACCCAGCTGCATTTTGCTGCATTTAGCTGCATTCAGCTGCATTTTGCTGCATTCAGCTGCATTTATAGGGAATTTTCCCTATTTTTATTCCTATTTAGGAATATTGTGTGCATTTCACTGAGCATTTTGCACCCTTTTTTGAAGCGTGCATCCCGCTGACGGACCGTTGCGACTGTTGGCAGCTGCGAGCCTTAATTATCGTAGAATTCCCACTAAAGGGTAGGTATTAGTAGTAACTAATTTAGTAGATACTAAAATACCTTAAAAGTTAGCATGCTTAAAAGGAAAGCTAAGGAAAATAGAAGAGGAGCTTTAAATTAAGGATAAGTTATATAAATCTATAAAAGCTAACTATTAGGAGATAGACCCTATCTATAAATAGATATTAGAGACTTTATATAATAAGATATTTAATAAGAAGATTAGGGTGCCTATTAGGAACCTCTACTATCTTATACCTTCTCTTACTATAGTAGTCTCTAAGAAGAGCAAAATACACTCTTAAGGAATAGACTAAATATACTTTTTTAACCTAAGTATAAAAGATAGGCTAAGCTCTAGTATTTACCCTATAGGGCTATAGAAGAGGATGCAAACTAATAACCATAAAGATTATTTAATTAATGCTATTTATAGTATAAGAGATATAATTAAGGATAAGGAAACCTATAAACCAGCTAAACCTACAGAGTGTTACAGTCCCAACCGGGAACCTCCATTTTAGGGAGGCCCCCCACATCCAGTGGGGGACATCCCTATAAAAGGGGGTTTCCCTAAGTTGTAGAAGGAGAGAAACTCAACTTAATTATATATATTACTTTACCTTACTCTTACACTTAACTGCCTATATAATTATACACTAGTATAATCCTCTTCTTTTACAATAAAGTCTCAATAGGTTCTGCAGACTTCTACCTTTTATAATATATCTTAACGTACATATAGATACCCCCTAAGTTATATATTAACTAAAGCTAATAATACAGCAGCTTTAGTATGTAATAATTAGTAGTAATTACTATTTCTTTTATATACCTACTACTATATAAAGAGGCAACTATTTCTATACTAATAACCCTAAATAACTAGCAAACTTAAACTATTAGTCCTAAATCCCTAATCCTTATATTAATATTAGAAAACTAAATACGCCTTATATACTATCTCTAGGCCTTTTACTAAGAATTTTCTATCTATAGAAATAGGGAAAGACTACTTATATCTCCTAAGAAAGTAGAGAACCTCTACTCTCTTACTAGATATTAGTATATTAATAGTAAACTTTAACTCTAAGTAGAACCTATAGTTATTAAAAGACTATCCTATTAGAATTCTATAGACCTTACTATAGTAAGCATTAAGTAGTAAACTATAAAAGGTATTATTTATATTACCTAGAAAGATAGACTTTTTAATCTTAGTAGAGACCTTAAAGAGATAGAGTTAGCATCTATTAAAGATAGTACTATACTATTAGAGATAGATAATAATATAGGAATATTTAATATACCCTAAGAAGACGCCTTAATAGAAGAGAATTCTAATCTAAGGGAAAGGGGACTACTAAAGACCCTAAATCTTACCTTACTTTTTATAAAGGATACTAACTTCTCTTTCTAAGAAGGCAGCTATTATAGTACTATCTTCTAAAGGGAAATACCCTTTAGAATCCTAATCTACTATTATACTATATATAATAAGTTTAAAGCCCCCTTTATTACTTCTATAAGCCCTATAGGCTTTAACTAAGTAGAGAAGGTAGTGCCTTACTATAAAGAAAGGAAATTCCCCTATCCCTATAATAATAATTACTATTAATAATAGGAGTCTAGTATATTTAGTAAAATTAAGTAAATATTACTTAATATAAGAGAGTAGTAGGAAATTATACTTAATAATATCTATTACTCTATATAAAATAACCTTAATAAGGCTATATACTACTTAGAGACTAGAACCTACTTTACCTTAGCTTTAGAGCTAGCTACTAACTAAGTAGTATCCCTTTTAGTAAAATTTTAGTAGTAACTATCTAAGTCTAGACTATAACCTATAGTATTTACTAGATAGACCTCTACTATAAATATAAAATAACTTATAGTATCCTTTAGATCCTAAAGTACTAGAGCAACCCTAGTAAGGTATATAGAACTTAGTATATAGAAGATAGAACATCCCTATACCTAAGCTAATTACCCCTAAAATAATACCTACTCTACTATCTACTATAAGGAGTATATAACTAAGCTATTAGCTACTTAGGGCGTAGAATATATACCTTCTATAGTAGAATACCTTTAGAATAGAGGTCTGCCCTATAAGCTAGTAAATATAGGCTAAGTTATAATACTTATTAATAAATTAGTTAATTCCTCCTAGAAGATTAGGTATATTAGGTACCTAGACCCTAAGATAAATCCTAAAGATATTAATAGTATAGCTATTAAGTATAAAGGTAAGATAGTAGTCTTTATAGATATAGACCTATAGATCTAGTCTATTAAAGACTACTTTAATTATATAGGGCCTAGCTAATAAGACTAGATTCTATATTAGATATAGTATCTTTTCTATAGTACTACTCTAATATAGTACTACTAGCACCTTAATAATAAAGAGAAGGTTACTATTTTCTATAATTTAGATATAATATTTACTACTATCTAGAAGGAATTTAGTATTAGGGTTTAAGATACTATAATATAGCTTAACTAAGCTAAGTTCTTTAAGAAAGATATCCTCTTTAATACATTCTTATATAACTTTATAGTAAAGGTATTCTACTATACTTAGGCAAATAGTAAATCTAGTAATTTCTAGCTATTAGTTTATCTTTACTATAAGCTATATCCTAAACTTAGGCAAATTTACCTAACCCCTATAGAAATAGACTACTATAACACCTATATTAAACTTATTAATAGAAAAAAACATAATCTTAGGGATTTCCTCTTTAAAAGAAAAAACCACTAATAAGCTAACTAGGGTAAGGATTCTATAATTGCCTATATAGTAGCTAATAAATTAGAATCTAAGGATAGAGACTCTATAAATATAGGTATAGAAGTATATTAGAACTAATAACTATACTATTAAGATTAGTAGAAGTATAGTAGAAGCCTTTATTAGTAAGAGTACTCTAGTTACTACTATAACCCTTATAGCTCTAATAGGTAATAATACTTAGATAGGAAATAAAGTAATAAAAACCCTTTCTAATAAGAATATCTTTACCCCTTCTCTAGAGACTAAAGCTATCTATAGAAAGGCTGCTACTAAGAACTATAGTAGAATAGGGATAATAATAAAAGGAATAAAAATAATATAGACTCTAGTAAAAAGATAACTAATACTCTAAAATAGTATAAAGAGGGCTATAGAACCTACTTTAAGTCGCCCCTATTATAACCCTTTAGGTATAATAAGCGCTATTATAAAACATAGGCTCTAAGAAATAGTAATAGCACTAATTACATTATAGTTATTAATAACTTAGATACTAAAGCTAAGGAAGCCTACCTTACTATATTTAGATACTATATTATTAAGAAAGGTATTATTAAAGATAATAGTAATAAGTAAGAATCTAACTTTATTAATGCCTTCTATATTAGACTATTCTATATAGTAGGAATAAACTAGTTAAAAGGTATTACTATATCTAGAGGATTAGTTAATAGCTAAGTTATTAAAGTAGTCTCTTACCCTTACTAAATAGAAATCTCTAGTAAGATAAAAACAATAATATACCTTAAGATAAACCTTTATTTTAATAACTAAGGTATAGACTATAAAATTTGCCTAAATACTAATACTTTATCTATCCTAGTTAATAAAGAATAGCTTAAGTAGTATAGCTATAATATAATATAGAGCACCTAGTAACTAAAATCTATAAATAGGGTAAATTCCTTCTTCTATATTACTAAAATAGCTACCTTTAACTTCTATATAAGAGGTAAAGCTAAGGGTAAGTTAGTATTAGGCTACTTTATAGTAACTATAGATATAATAGAGAAACTTACTCTAAAAATGCTAATTAGTATAGATTTTATATATAATTATAGTATTAAGATTAATTTTATTAAGCTAAGAGTGGTTTTCTGCTTAGTTTATAATATAACCACTCTAGGCTAAATCTTCTGCCCTCTTTAGCTTATTCCTATACAAAGGGTTACTATAGTAAATAATATAATAATCCTACTATACTATATAGAGGAAGTATAGGTTTACTAGAAGGATCTTAAGGACCTAGAAGATATAAGTATATACTATTTTATATTATAAAACCACTAGATTTTTAATGCTATACTTAAGAAGGGCTAGAATAAGACTCTTCCTATATATAACTACTTAGATTATATACTCTATATCTAACTAAACTAGCAATTAGGCTACCTAGAAGGGATAGCTATAGTTAATTCCTACTATACTATAGTAAATATCTATAAATATTCTAAATTTTATAGTAAGAATATTAATATTCTTTAGTTTAGTAAAGGGAGTTAAAAAATAAGATATACCTTTTTTATTACTAAAATCTATAAAGTAGGAGAAACTATTAATAATTTAGATCTAAAAGTAGTTAATAGGGGAATCCTATTATATAGAATCTCTTATCTAGATAAAGTACTCTTTATCTTAAATAAGTTTAGCGTTAAAGTTATAAACCTTAACCCTACTATAGCTAAAAAGTTAGTAAACCTTACTAATAAATATAATATATACTATAATAGAGGCATAGTGCCTATACCTAAAGAAGAGTAGATAAAAATTAACTTTATTAATAAATAGTAAAATTAGCTTAAGCTACTATAAATATATAATCTTAGCTATAAAGATTTTAAAAAATTCTACAAAATCTTTAATAAAAAGCATAATGCTAGAAAGGTATTATATCTAGGTAGTAGAGAAAAGGTACTCTATCTATACCTTAGATTCCTTATATAGAGATATATAGAGAAAGAATATAAAGGATAAATAGTAATTAATATAAGGCCTATTAATAGCATTACTATCCTAGATGTCTATCTACTACTAGACTAAAGCAATATTATAGGGGATGCCTATAGTAAAAAATAGATATCCCTCCTTAATACATCTAGTTTCTTTAATTAGCTCCTAGTGTAGTAAGAATACTATAATTAAATAGCTATTATCTCTAAAAGAGGTATTAAAGTATTATATATAGCTATATAGGGTTTTAAGAACTTACCTACTTATATATAATAATTTATAGATAAAGAATTCTATAACTATAGGGCATTTATCTATATCTATATTAATAATATTACTATCTTCTTAGACACACTTAATAAATACCTATAGTACCTTAAAGTTATATTCTAAATCCTTAAAAAATGCTAACTTTATATTACTATAAAGAAATTATTTATTAGATATCCCTCTATCTAACTGCTAGGATTTATTATTAATATAGAAGGTATTACTAACACTAGCAATTAGATTAAGGCATTTAAGAATCTATAAATGCTAATAATACTCTTAACACTTAAAACCTTTATTAGTATAGTAGGATTTCTCTAAGCTAGCGTGCCTTAGTATAATATTTATATTAAACCTCTATAGGAGAGGAAGATAGCCTTACTTTAGAAGCTCTATATAAAGAATAAACTACTAATTAGAGCATTAAAGTAAACGTAGAAATGCGTAGCTTAATAGGTAAAATTCACCCTATTAAAGCAGGAGATTGCCTTCTTTAAAGCTATTAGAAATCTACTATACACTAAGGTTCTGCTATAGTACTATAATCTAGAGCAACCCCTCTTCTTTAAGGTTAATGCCTATAAGGAAGGATTTAGATTATATACCTTTTAATTAGCTATTAACTAAGATAGAGAAAGCATTCCTAAAAAGGATATTAATAGTAATTAACTATAACCTATCTTATTCCTCTCTAGGCTAATATCTATAGTTAAAAAGTAATATAGCTTTATAGAAGTAGAGGTTATAGTAATTGCCTAAGGAATATATAAGCTATAAAAAATAGCTTAGTTAAATTCCTAGCTGTTATAGACTAGCCTAGAGAGCGACTACTATCTAGTGTTTATAAAGTTATTATTAACTATATAGAAGAAGAGAGGATTATCTTCTTCTATCTTACTATATACACCCTTTATATCTTCTATAGGTAAGCTAAGTAAGTACTATATATACCCTAAGTAGGGCTCTAGCCTATTCTAGAAGGTGCCTAATAAGGGGCCCTTTTATATATAGGACCTCTATACCCTACATATAGGATCTGCTAGTTTTCTAATAAGGATCTAAGCCTCTAGCTTAAATCTATTATATAGCCCCCTTTTTAGCTACCCCTTCTTCTAAATAAGACCTCTTATAATATAACCTACCTAAATTATTAATATTAGTATAGGGTTTAGAGACCTATCCTAATAGTGCTCTAGCACTACTAGTAGTAAGATTATAATAATCCTAATAGTGCTCTAGCACTACTAGTAGTGAGATTATAATAATATAGAATCCTAATTAGGAAATTTAGGCGTTATGTGTAAATTACGTAATTATATAGTATATAATTACGTAATGTAAGTAATTGTATATATAATTACTCCCCTTTCTATAAGTAGTATAAAGAGGTTTTATCCCCCCCTCCTTATAGCCTTTAGTTTTTATTATTATTACTTCTTCTTTACTTATCTTAGTGCTAATATTTTACTTATAGTTTACTCCTTATCTTCTATATATAATTATATTATAACCTTTTTAGTATATATCTCTTCCCTTTCTTATCTATTATAGCTTTAGCCCTAAAACTAACCTCTACCTAATACATTAATTATAGCCCCTTATTATTAAAGCTTTATCCCTTAACTACCCTATATTATTACCTCTATACACTAGTCTTATTACTACCTAGCCTCCTCTCTATTATAACTAAAAACCTATTACATCCCCTAATTATAAGTTTATAGTTTTCTCTATATATCCTTAGTAGGACCTTATTGCTAATATTTATAATAGGTATTATATCTACTATAGCTAGTGCCCCTAGGAGATTGCCCCCTAACTAGGGCAATAACTAAATCCTTAGTTATTATAAACTTAAAGGCAACTTAGATAATAAGCAATATATAGCTTATTAGTAGGCGTAGTAATAGTGTCTTATATACCTACTATACATTGCTAGGAATAGGTTGTTTAACTGCCTAGTTATTAGCAAAAAGGCGTATAATCTATATACTATAAAAAATAAGGTTATATTAGAGCTGCCTATTTATTTATAATAAACCCTATGCTCTACTATATAGCCTAAGATATAGTTACTACTATTAAGGCTAGTAAGGCTATTAAGACCCTATAGGGGCCTACTCCTAGGTCTAGTAAGATTAAAGCTATTATATTACTACCTAAGTTTGCTAAACTTAGGCAGTGGTTTATTAACCTCTCTAATACTATAATAGACGCCCCTAGTATTGCTACTATTGCTAAAGGGTATGCCCCTTATAGCTGCTAGGGTAGCTATAAGGCTACCTTTATAACCCTTAATACCCTACCTTAGATAGAAGAAATACCCCTTACTATTACTACCCTATCTATCTATTATTCCTATACTACTACTACCCTACCTACTATCTATTACCCTACTATACCTTTATCTACACCTATATATAACCCTACTACTAGTATATAGGTCTTAACTATTACTAACTTATATAACTCTATAGAGTATAATATATATATTATATCCTAGTTTAAGAAGACTATATAGGCCTTTAGCACTTTAATATACTTAGCCTAAGGGTTGCCCCCCCCTTCCCCTTATAAAGACCCCTTTATAAAGGGTAGTATACCTATTATAGCCTTTCTCTACTACTTATAGCTTTACTAAGATACTACTTTATAAGATAGCACCCCCCCCTATCCCCTTAGAATATCCTCTATATATTTAGTATACTAGCTCTTTATACTCTCTATCCTAGCCTTTATACTAGTCTCTATACCTATTATTAAGGGAGAGGAGGAAGATAAGTTTAAAGATATATAGGCCCTAAAAGAATTTATATCTAGTACTAGTAGACCCTACTAGAGGTAAGAATTTAACTTTAATAATTTCTAAGAGGGTCTATTATAACTACTTATATTACCCTATTATACTTTAAACTAGGCTAGGGCCTCTATATTCTAGATATTTTCTAGTAGCTTCTATATAGGCTTAGTATAGCTAACCTATTTAACTAATATATTCCTATAATACCCCTAGCCTTAGGCATTCTTTACTACTAAAATCTCCTTAACTTAGTACTCTTTAGTTACTAACTTAGCCCTCTTTTAGAAAGGGCTAGAATAGTAATTATAAATCTATTAGAAGGGTAGTAGATCTATAGCTATCTACTTTATAAGATTTATATAAAATATAGAATAGATATTACCTAGTATATCTAAGTAGATAGTAAGGGGTATTAGTGCCTTTAGAACTATATATTTAGCTTTTACCTAATTAAGCTTCTAATTAGGGCGTTCTATCTTAATATACTATAAATTAAGCTATACCTTATTACCTAGCTAGAACTATTCTACTAGGCGCTAGAACTAATTCGCCCTCTCCTATTAAGCCTACTAGGCCTAATTAATTACTGCCTAGGCTAGTTGTGTGCCCTTTTAGATATACTCTATAAACTATACTACTTATCCTTTAGGTAATATTTAGCTTCCTTATAGATTTATAATATACTAAACTAACTCTATATTATAGCTATATATAGTATAAAACACACTTACCCCTATTATAGAGAAAGTATAATTATTTAATACTAATTAGTAAGCTAGTAGGTATAAGGGCTAATTATACTATATAAATACTACTATAATATAAAGGACTACTTAGACCTTTTAGTTTACTCTTTTTATACTACTATTAATCTATAGATAGTATATAGTTAAGAGAAGATAGTTAGTACTAGTAAGAGAGTAGAGTAAGGACTAGAAGTGCCCTATTTAATCTAAACTATAATCTAAAATAATACTTTAGGGAAATCTATAGAATTATAACTAATAGTTAAGGAATTATTATATATATACCTTAGATAATATTATAGTTATTACCTCTAACTAAATATACTTTAAGAGGCAATCTATAATAACTATAAGATACTATAAGGCTATTGTATCTTATATAGAAAGATCTATTATAAAGTCTACTAAGATCTAGAACTAGTATTAGTTTAATATTAGAATAGGTTATAGTAAGCCTTAACTCTACTATTAGCTCTTCTATACTCTAAGGTAGTAGTAATTTCTAATATATTAGATAATATCTTAGGATATACCTTTCTAGTAGAAGTCTTAATATAGGGCTTAAAATATAATATTCTTCCCTAGGTGCCCTAGGAGTAGCAAATTATAGACCTATTAGATAAGTAATATAGTAAGGGGTTTATATTTTAGGGCCTATAGTCTTCCCTAGACTAGGAGCGCCCTATAAGTATTAAGGCTATAGTTACTAGCCTATTACTTTATCTCTACTAAAGTAGGGAACTATTAATTACCCCTTTTAATAGCTTATACTTTCTTATTATATATTTTATCTACCTATATACCTTAGTCCTATAGGGATTAGATATAGTTATCTATAAAGAACCCTTAATACTATACTAGGTCCCCTATAGGTATTACTAGTAGATCCCTAATGTCTAATGTATGTCTATTATAGGTTTCTTATAGATATATTAGGTATATAATAGATATAGGTTAAAAAATACTTTATAGTATAATTAGCTACCCTAACTTATTCTACTTATATCTTAATAGAGCATTTAGTCTATCTACCTAGGACCCTAAATAGTAATAAAGGTAAAAATTAAAGAGGGTAAGTATCTCTACTTATCTAGCCTATTATTCTAATATCTTCTATAGACTTATAAAGTACTCTAGATTTTTATAGTTAGTAAGTATAGTAAAGGGTTTAGCTATACTATATAATTCTATTAACTATACTTTAAGGTAAGAGATAATACTAAGGAGCTTCTTATTATACATTATATAGTTCCTCTATAGTACTATAAGGTAAGCTAAATAGTAAGCTACTAGGTATAATATCCCTTCCTTATTATATTATAAGAGGCAGCTACTAATAGCCTCTTTAGATATATCTACCTCTACTACTATAGCCTAGTTTAGATTCTATTAGGCTAGAATTAGATATAATATAAAGGCCTATTTAAGCTATTAAAACACCTTATTATATTTATTAGTTTAAATAAAGGGGGCTTCCTTTTTTATAAGTACTAGAAGGGAATCTATTAAGTTAGAGAAGTTAGAAATAAATTTATAGTAGAAGTTTATAAACCTAAGAAATCCCTTTATACCTTAGACCCTTATAGAGGCCTTTTAGTCTTAGATAGCTATAATTTTATCTAGGTCTAGATATACCTTATACCCTATATATATAATAAACCCTAGATACTTTACCTCTATTATACTAAATATATACTTTCTAATATCTAGGTAAAGGCCTACCTATTATAGGTAGGTAAGGACCTTCTATATTTATTATATATAGTCCTTATAGGACCCTAAGGAATATATTAGGATATTATTAAGGTATGCTATTATATATATACTAAGCGCATTGCTAAGCGCGCTGTTAATATAACGCTAGAATATAGCTAGTGTGCTAGCTAGGCTAAATAGGTATACTAACTACTTAAAGAGGCTAAAGTAGGTTTAGAATACTATTAAATACTTATCCTCTTTAGCTATATATATTTAATAAAACATAGTATAGACGTCTAGTTTTATAAACTAATAGGCGCTAATAAGGGAATAAAGTATTTTCTTAATAAGTAGGAGAGGGTAGTAATTTTACTTTATTATCTTATTTAGAGTATAGTAGTCTATATAGAAATACTATCCTCTCCCTACCTTTCTAATTAATAGAACTAAAGCTATAGCTAAGAAGAATAAGGCATAGATCTAGCCCTTATCTATTAGGTTAATAATCTATTTCTAGATCTTAAGTAACTAATCCTATAGTATATTATATAAAGGAGCCTAAGGGAGCTTAGAGATAGAGCTATTAGGATTATACTAAAGTTATATATAGTAGTTAGAATATCCCTAGTATAGGGGAAGGGTATTAGCCTAATCCTTACTAAAAAGATCTATAAAGTCCTATAGTTTATCTAATAGGGTTTTAATACTATTCTTATCTATTATTATAGGTATACCTATAGTATCTATAAGTATTATATTAATTTCCTTTAGATTAATATATATTAGGCAGACTATTATAGGTTTCTTAATAGCCTATAAAGCTATTACTATATATACTAACCCTAGGATTACTACTATTAGGGTCTTTATATAATAACTATCTACTGCCTTAATTTCTAAGCCCCCTCTTAATCCTACTATAAGGGAATAGTAAGAGGTATATAGTTTAATACTATTATAGGTAAGCTATAGTAATCTAAGAATATAATTATAGGTTAGGCCTAGGATTATATAGGCTGTAATAAAGAATACCTAGCTATCTATATTAGCCCTAAAGTAAGTAAGGTATATTATATATAAATACTTTATAGGGCTATATTAGCCTTAGGTAGGGTTTTCTATTATAGTAGTAAGGCTCTATACTAATAATAAAGGGTTATAGGGAAGGTTAAGATATTATACTAATTATTTACTTATAGCTATAAAACTATTATACCTACTATTAACCTAAGTATTAATAAATAAAGTTCTATTATAAAGAATAGGGAGGAGAAAGGGTGGTTCCTCTATATTTTCTTCTATCTCCTAATATAACTTCTTCTCTTATCTATAGTAGATATAGTTAGGATTTTTTATAGTACTATTATTCCTATTACTAAGACTTATGTAGTAGAAAGCTTATTTTCTAAACCTATATCTAATAATATATCTACTATATCTACCTTAAGAGTCTTATAGAGCTTAATGCCTACTATAGTTATTAGGGTATATATAGAAAGCATTATATAGCCCCTAATATAGTAGCTAGTATTACTATAGTATAGATACTAACTAGCTATATAGTATCTCTCTAGAACCTTTTTAGATACCTAGGTAGCCTATAGTATACCTACTCTAAATCTAGAGTATCTCCCTTTCTTATTATTCTAGCACTAGGGTATATTCTAAAAGATTACTATATTAATACCCTCTATAAGTATATTACTATTATAATCCTTAGTTATATAAGCCTATTGCCTCTTCTTAATGTATTTCTTTAGAAAGTATAAGTTAATATCTAGAGTAATATAGTAGTAATATTTAACTACCTTACTATAGTTATTCTATAGGATATTATGCCTAATATAATAGTCTTATATATACTTATTAAGTATAGTATAGAGCTTAGATAGCTTTACTATATTAGCCTAATTAATGCCTTCTACTAGAATAAGCTTCTATTTAAAGTAAATATAAAAGTTAGTAAACTATTTATTAGGTTATTATTCTAATTAGTTAAGCTCTAAGACTATATATTCTAACTAGTAGGGGTTTAGAAATATACTATTAAGGTAGTTAAAGAACTTTTAAATACTATAGTTAAAGCTACTACTAAGCTTAAAGAAGGGTGTAATATAGGCCTATATCTTAGGGCTTAGATTCTAGTAGATAAGGTACTATTTATTATAGTTATTACTAATAAAGTTAGAATCTATATCTAACTTATAAGTTATAAGACTCTGCTATACTAAGTATAATATCTTATTACTATTATATAGGGCCCCTATTAGTAATAGCTTATATAAAGACTGCTTTAGCTAGGGGGTTACTATAGCTATAGGTTAGCCTATTATACTCTTAATAGAAGTAGTTGTTCCTATTATAGTAGTTTACTATTATAGTTCTGTAATCTAGGCTGCCTACTATATAATTATATTACAGAGGTGTTAAAATAATCACTATAAAGGTGTTATTTTTGAGCCCCTTATAATTGCAGCCTACCCGGCAGCGTTATTTTGCTGATATTCAACCTCAGCAATAACGGCAGTTATACCTCGATTTCTGATGCGTTTTCTACGGCGTTTTCTGCCGTAAAGCGGTCTAGAATTCTGCCCTAGGCGGTCAGCTTTGTATTCTTAGCTACCCTAGGCCCCTCGTATACCTCTGGCCAAACGGGTTGCATATCTGCACCTACATTGTGTGGTGGTGAGTCTATTTTTTTGTTTTCCTATACAAATAATATTGCGGAAAATGAAAAAGTGGTAGACGAACCCCCGCTGGCAGCCCCGATCCAACGATATGGTCGGAGGGTATATGAGGAAGTAGAAGTGAATTTCTCTCCTCACCTAAATTGCTTATTGCCCCAAATCGTCCGTTACCGTGAAGAATACCAAGCTGCTATTCTAGATTGCTAGAAGTCGTTGCCCTTCCACTGAAGATTGAATTGCTTATAGAAGCATTACTCTTAGAGACTCACTACCTCTACTAGTAATCACTCTATACCCAGCCATATTTTCAATAAGAGGAATTATATTTCCCTATATTTGCTTATCTGCCCTATAGGGGTATTATATAGTAAACTTATTGTAAGCTTTGTAAATCATCTATTGTTTCTCTATTAAATTAAGGATAGTTAATAATTATTATAGACTAGCCTAGAGAGCGACTGCTATCTAGCATTTATAGAGTTATTATTAACTATATAGAAGAAGAGAGGATTGTCTTCTTCTGTCTTACTATATACGCCCTTTATATCTCCTATAGGTAAGCTAAGTAAGTACTATATATGCCCTAAGTAGGGCCCTAGCCTATTCTAAAAGGTGCCTAATAAGGGGCCCTTTTATATACAGAACCTTTACACCCTATGTGTAGGATCCGCTGGTCTTCCAATAAGAATCCAAGCCTTCAGCTTAAATCTATTATACTAGCCTATAAATATTATTATAGACTACTCTCTAGTAAAGGGTATAATCTAGTATACCTTACTTACTATAATAGACCTTAATAAGGCTAACCTTAAATTAGTAAAGGTTACTAATTATTTATTGCAATTTAAACTCTAAGTGATTTACATACCTAGAATGCTAAATGTAGTTCTTAACACGCTCTTCTAATTACTAGTTAATATTAGCTACTATAAGGCAGTAGACTATAGCTACTTTAATAAACTTAATATATATATATACTTTAGGGAGGATTTCTTAGTAACTATAATTATTAATAATAAGATAAAAAGCTCTATTATAATAGGATACCCATACAATATAAAATACAGCTAGATTATTAATAGAATAAAAGCCTATAGAAAGAAGCAGTAATACACTAATAGAAATTACCTAGAATCCTACTCTATAGGTAGGACCTTAGAGATAATAGGCTACTCTACTACTAAGATGCTAAAGGCTGCTAAAGACTATACATCCCTTAGAGCTATATTAAGACTCTACTTTAACTTATTTATAATAACTATTATTACTTTAGTACTAGGTAGATAGCTAAGAAACTATCTATAGTTAGTTTTCTATAGATAAGCAGCTAAATTTACACCTATATTATATACTATAATATGTGTAGGGAAAATATAGTACTCTAAATCAGACCCCTAGGTAAAATAAAGCTATTATAAACTAAATTAGTCCTTTTCTACTATATTTGTTAAAATAATCCTATTTTTAGGTTATTTTTTGCCTTCAATCTTCCTTAGTCTAGATTTCTAGACCCCCTTTGCACGCAGCTGCCGATCTCTGCACGCAGCTGCTGATCTTTGTCATGCCAGCTGCATTTCCGGTTATTCCGGATGCATCCTTTGGGTATTCTAGATGCATCCTTCGGGTATTCCGGATGCATACCAGCTGTTCAGGCTATTTGTCAGAATCAGACCATCTAGCCAGCTGATTGCATCATCTGACCAGCTGATTGCATCATTCTGCCAGCTGTACGCGTCATATCGAAGGGAAGAGAAATGATTAGATTCTAGTACTAGATTCTTCTAGTATTACTGATTTTTTCTGTTTTCCTAGTCTTCTGTAATTATAAATAGGTAGCTTTCCCCCCTCCTAGATTGTAGAAATCAAGCAAGAATAAGCACAACAATCAGAATAATTCCACTTCTTCTTCTTCCTACTATTTTACATAATAGTAGTAAAACCTTCTTGATTTCCTTCTTCTTTTTACCCTTTGATTCATTCTTTGGAAAAGCAGAAAGCAAAGCTGCTTCCTTGTGATCGATTGCACTCAATGATACGAAGCAGTATAGAGTAATTATTATTACTCTAGAAGTCTCTATCAGCGAGGGATATCATCACATCCCCCCACCTTTCAATAATATTTTACTTAACTTTATTACTAATATACTAGAAGTTAGCTCTACTAATACTATATAGATAGTAGAAGGCTATAGCACTTATAACTTACTATGCCTAGTAAATTGCTTATTTAGTAAGAAAACAATCCTTATCTTAGATTATAAGTTATATACTACTAAAATCTAGGTAGGATTTCTCCTTAAAGGGCTATATCTTACTAATTAGGGTCTCCCTAGGGAAATTATTAGTAATTATAATCTAAAATTTATATCTAAACTCTAGACCTTACTCTTCTATAAATTAGAAGCTAAGCTCCTTATATCTACTATATATTACCTCTAAATAGATAGAGTAGCTAAAAGGAAGAACTAAATAGTAATTATTGCTCTATAATATTATATAGCTACTAACCTAGATATCCTATAGGTCTTGGTAATACTAGCATTACAATACTATCTTAATAATACTATATTAGCCCCTATTAATTAATTCTCTAATAAGCTTATTTTTAGCTATAAGCTCCTTACTATTATTAACCTCCTTACTAACCCTAATAAAACCCTTAGTAGTCTAGATAATCTAGATATAGAGGCTCTCTAAAAGCTATACTAGAAGGAAGCAGAACTTACTATAATAATAGCTATAGCCCTTACTAAAATTAGGTATAATACTAGGCATAACCCTATAGATATTAATATTAGAGATATAGTCTACCTTAGACTCTATACTAGATATAAACTCCTAGAGAAGCTAAAGAGGAAATAGTTACCTTAAAGAGCTAGACCTTATAAGATTCTTAAGAAGGTATCCCCCCTATCCTTTTAGCTAGAATTCCCCTAAAACTCTAGGGTTTATTTAGTAGTATTAGTAGCTTAGCTTTAGAAATTATAGTAAGGGGCAGACCCCTTTAGAAGGGCTAAACCCCTACTACTACCTATTAACCTTATAGGATTAGGTAAAGTAGACTACTAGGAAATTAAAAGAATTAAAAACTATTAGATTAGAATCTACTAAAAGAAGGGAAGGAAACTATATATTAATTTCCTAGTTTATTAGAAAGGATTCTTAGTAAAAGATAACTAATAGATCTTAGAGGAAGAAATATATATTAATATAGTAGAAATAGTTAATACCTACCTAAAAAAGAATGCTATTAACTAGGATAAGGAGTATTATAAGTGCTGCCTTATAAGAGACTCTAACCTATAAAATATAGTGTAATTTACTAGTAATACACCTTATACTATAAGATTATATATAAAGATATATATAGGAAGCCCTTACTAGTAGGAAAGCTATATCTTTAAGGCAAATTTCTATATAACCCTAAAACTCACTTCTAACTTACTTACCTAGAGTAAGCTAGATATAATTTCCTTACCCCTTTTCCTTTTAATTTCCCTTCTTTTCCCCCTTTTACCTTTCCTCCCTTAACCCTTTCTATTATTATTAGGTTTACTATAGGAATAATTATTACTATATTAATTTATAATAACCCTTAGTACTAAATCCAACTAGTTTATAACTAACCTATCCCTATAGATATACTATTCTTCTACTCCTAAGGATATTACTATACTATATATAGTAGTATAATTCTTTAATAAATCTAGTAAGCTCCTTAGGTACTATAATCTCTAGAGAAGGGCCTAGCTTAATATATATAATCTACCCCTAAGTTTTATACTAAAATCTAGTAAAGAGGTGCTTCTTAGACTATACTATAGGCTATTACTCCTAAGTCTTATTATCTATAATATTAGAGACGCTTTTAAATATTATTTTATAGGAGATTTTAACCTAATCTAATACTACTAAAAGTATATACTAACTATACTATATAATCTTAAAAACCTAGCTTTTTATAATTACTCTCTACTAAAACTAATAAGCCTATTTACTAGTGCTATAATAGACTATCCCTAATTAGATCTTTTTAGACTTAACCTTCTCTCTAATATTACAGAAGATAAAATTAGTGTAACCTTAGCTAATAATATAGTAACTATAGGTATTAATACACTAATACATCTATATATAGATAAAGATAAGAATAATCTAGTTAATCTAGATAATAAGGATGCCTAGAATAGTAAGAACTATAAACCTACTAGTAATAAGGATAATTCCCCTTGCCCTAGGCCTATAAAAATAACCTATAGCTATAAGAGAAATATCTAAGCTACCTATATAGATACTATAGAGTATATTAAAGGTTTCTAGCTATATTAGCACTTTTACTAATTTAGCTGTATAGATAGTTAAGAATATATTCTATATATAGAGGAAGATGCTATTACTTTTAATACTAAAGCTACTACTAATACTACCTACACTAAGTAGTAGTATACTAATAAGAGAAGTAGTATAAGAAAACCTTAGACCTTTATAGATATATTATATATTATAGGAAGGGAATTCTTTATAGTAGGCGTAGAAATTAGCGCTAATAGCGTTAGCATTGCCCCTAAGGACTTACTCTATAACCTATATATAAGAGTTATAACAAATTATTATAAGATTTATAAGGCTCTTAAAAAAATAGCTAGCCTTAAAGGCAAATTTAAAGTGCTAGTAGTATATATAGCTAGAGAAGCCCTTAAAAGGGTAGTTACTATTTACTATAAAGGGGGCTTCTATAATAATTAGCCCTAGATGTCACAAGGGCTTTGCATGAAAGAGCTTGAAGTTCAATCTTTGGTTATGATAATAATCTGTGAGGCCCGCAATGCAGAGAAAGAGAAGATTCTTAATCTCCCTGTAATGTAAGGAAGATTACTATTGTATATAGAGAGGTAATAATCCCTTTAGGAAGGATTAAATATAGTAAGATTTAGTAGGGAAGGAGGTTCTAAGAAGATTCTGTATAACACTAGCCCCCCCTCTATTAAAGCACACCCTTATGCTAAATAAAGTAGTAATAGTTTTAAACTTAGAGATTATAGTGTTTTTCTAGGAAATTGTATTTAAAGTCCTTAAGTAAAGCTTTAGCACTATTGCCTAAAAAATGTTTAAACAGCTTCTAAGTCTAATGTTTCTTTATAAGCTACCCCTCCTACTTAACTAGATACTTTATATTTTCCTCTACTAACTAGGAATCCTTTATAGCTTTAATATAATATTTCTTATTAGCTTCTATAAGCAGAGCCTCTTTATAGACTTAGACTAGATTAGGTATATTCTAATTATCTGCCTTATAATATAGCTTAATAAGGGATATATAAAAAGAGTTATAGATTTGCTAGGAGTTAGGTAAAGTTAGCTGTATAGTAGTAGAAGAGATAACCTTAGAAATAAGGAAGGGACTAAGCATCTTCTAGTCTAGTTTTTTTGCTAGTTGCTTTGTCTTAATATTCTTTATATTAAGTATAATAAGCTAGCCCTATTTATATTTAGGAGCACACTTCCGTTTTTATTAGCCTATAATTTCATATAGGCTTACGACTTATCCAACCATTTTCTAGTATCTTAGTGTACTTAGGTTATCTAATAGGTGTAAAGCTAACTGCCTAGGTTTTAAGGAGATAATATAGGAGGGTTAGTAGCTGCTAGATAAAACCTATAGTTAGCAAAAAAAGGTATTATACTAGTTGCTGTTGACGTAGCATTATTGTAAGTAAATTCTGCTAAAGGAAGCAAATCCTCCTAATTTAATATCTTATAGTTTATAAACACTTAGAGGTAAACTTTAAGGATTTAATTAATTTATTTAGTCTGTCTATTAGTCTATAGATAGAATACTATGCTTATTCTGCTTTTAATACTAACTAACTTAAGGAAATCCTTCTAGAGATAAGATGTAAAATAGGAGTCCCTATTAGATATTATATCTAATAGAATGCTATAGTGTCTTTAGTACTCGTTTATAAAAATTCTAATAAGATTTTCCATCTTTTTTCTATTAACTTATAATAGGATAAAATAGGCTATCTTTATAAAAGGATTAACCATTACCTAAATTAAATTATATCTATTTAAAAGCGGTAAATCTATAATAAAATCTATAGAAACTAATTGCTATAGGGTATAGTGTAGCTCTATAGGTTAGAGAAGCCCTGCTATAGTATATTTTAGGCTTTTATTTCTTTAGCATTTAAGATAACCTTATATATAAGTACAAACGGATTACTCTAGGCCTAGCCACTAAAAATTTTGTATAATTAGTTCTTAGGTCTTATCTATTCCTATATGCTCTGCTACTTTAGAATTATACTTAGATTTTATTATTTCCTATTATATGCTTTTAGGAATCTATAGACAGCCCTTCTAATATAAAAGATCTTCCTTAATTATAGAGTTCTTTAATAGCTTCTATATCTTTAGTTAGTAGGTAGGATCTTATATAGCTAAGGTTTTAAGATACGCTATAAAGTTAGGGTCCTATTTAGCAGTTTAGAGACTATATAATTATGCTAATGTAAAAAGGAGTAATAATGCTGTTAAACTAATAACAAAAGGGAGTTCTAAGTTATCCTTATTTAGTTTACTATTAGAAGTAGATGTAGAAGTAGGTGCAAAATGTTTTTATTATAGGATGGTCTTAATAGGCTGGTCCTTAGCCCCCCCTTTTTAAGGCTAATATTAGGGTAGTTAAGATAAGATTTCTACCTTTTTATTTATTCTTCTAGGATAATAGTAAATTATAAACTAAAAGGATAATAGCTCTTAGGCCTATTAAGCCTAACAACGATTAAGGACTTTAACTATAGTGAAGTAGCTAAGATTATAATAATTAGAAAAAATATTAATCTAATAAGCAGCTCCCTCTAAGTATTATTGCTAATGCTTAAAGCTATTAACAATAGCTAATAATTCTTTATTATAGATTTAATAATTTACTTCTGCTAAGTATAGTTTATATAAGTAGAATACAATAGGATGCTACTTTATTGTATATTACTTCTAAGAGAGTATAGCTCCTAATGTAAAATCTAAGGCATCTACTTCTAACTAAATTTCTAATGTAGGATTAAAGTACTATAGTATAGATGCAGAGTAAAACATAGCTTTAAGTATATTAAATAATACTTATATTTCTTCTATCTACAATTAGTCCTTTTTCTATTAGTACTAACTATTTGTTAGAGATTAAGCTACCTTAGAAAAATCTTTAATAAATTAGTAGTAGAAGTTTACAAATCCTATAAAGCATTGTACATCCTTTACTGATTTTAGTATGTTCTACTGTTAGATTGCCTTTACCTTATCTCTTATTATACTAATATAGTCTATTAAGATTTTATAGCCTAGGAACTTAACGTCCTTTACTCTCTATTAGCATTTCTAAGGCGCAATAGCAAGGTAATATTTTAATAATTAGAAGAGGATATCTTTTACTAATATATTATATTCTTCTATAGTTTGTATATAGACTAAGATGTTATTAAGGTAAATTAATACTTCTAAATCAATAAGGTTGTAAAATACACTATTTATTATAGCCTAAAAGGTAGTAGGCGTATTAATAAGTCCTAAAGGCATAACTATATACTTCAATAATCTATACTTATATTAAAAGGCTATCTTCTATTTGTATTCTTCTGTAATATAAATTAAGTTAAAGCTAGTCTTTAGATTAATCTTAGACATCTATTACGCCCCTTATAGTCTATCTTATAGCTTATTAATTAGAGGGATTAGATATTAAATTAGAATAGTAATCTTATTAAGCCCTTTATAATCTACTATAGGACGCAAAGGGTTATTTAGGTCCTTTTTAGCTATAAACATTATTAGCATACTATAAGACGATTTTGATTTCTAAATTCTACTAGAATGCAACATCTTATTAAGCTAGGGATAAAGGGCGTCTAATTCCCTAATGCTTATAGAGAATAATAGTCTCTAAGGTGGTTAATATCCTTCTAATAAATTAATATAATAATCCTAAGGTTAATGGTTAGGTAATTAGAGAGCAGCCTTTTAGGATATAATAGGAATGTATTAATAGAAATCCTCTAGTACTATAGCTAATACAATATTAAGTGGTTCTAACACAGCGCTAACGTAATATTAATATATAGCTTAAGTTATAGATTATAGGTTTATTAGAGAAGAGCACTTTTCTAGACAGAAGGGCGAATTAAATTAAATCCTATTAGGATCTACATTCTATAAGTTTAATAGCTAATATTGCTACATCCACTAATAAGGCAAAATAGCGTTTTAATTAGCTCCTAGGTTACTTAGCTTAAACAATAGCTTTGTAAAATAAACCCCCTTATAGCAGAGAATAATGTTTTTAATGTAATAGAGCCTACTATTAGTATCTAATTAGTTGTTAAAGGAATACAATAACCTCTTTTGTTTTTACTTAACCACTAGGAGATTAAATTAATAAACTAATTCTACTAAAAGCATAGGAAGGGAGCTGCCCCTATCTAAGAGTATATAAATTAAAGCTACTTTTATTCTATTATTATTTAAGATTAATATCAGAATAATAGGATAAGGTTCTATTATTAGTTTAGCTAATACCTATTTGCTTCCTTTAATAGTAGAGACTATATTATATAGCCTATTCCTAGGTAATAAAAGCTAGAGGCTATTTATAAATCTAAATCTAAATCTAAATTAAGGATGTAAGAACACTAAGCAGGGTTGCCTATAATAGTGCTAATATAAGGCTATACTATAGATTGCTCTATAAGTAATTCTTTAGAGGGGTTTTTAGTCTTCTTCTTTAGGGCTGGTCCTTTAATATTTTTATTGTTTTTATCTTTAAATAACACCTTCTATTTACCTAGAATAGCTATAATTTTCTATAGAGGAAGTAGAGGTAAAAGATTATTGCCTTTTATATCCCTCCTTATAAAATAATTAATAGCCTAATAATTATTCCTTCTACACTAAATATAATTAACTCCTAACTTCTTATATTTATTAATAAGCTATTAATTAATATCTTTTAGAGTATTATAGATAGAGACCTATCTTTTATTTAGTTCCTTCTTTAAGGCTCCTTCTTACTAAGTAGCCTTAGAGGAACCTATAGATAAATAATTATTAGTTTAAGCGTTCTTTAGTGTAGATTAAGGAATCCCTAGATTAGCTATTATTTCTTTATAAACTAATCCTGCTTCTTAAATAGTAGAGATCTAATTATTATTGTTATTAGGTAGTCTTCTATAGTAATTATAGATGTATTTAGTAATCTTCTTTAGTAAGGCTTAACTTATATTAGTATAGAGGGTAATGCTAGTCTATTTTACGGTTTTATTTAGATCTAGGAACTTAACTAGATACTAGTTAATGTTACCTATGTATTTAAGTTTAAAGATTTTCTTATATTTTTATATAGACTTAGAAGGATTAAAGAAGCAACCTTTAATAGCTAATCAAAAGGAGTGCTAGTTATCTAATAACCCACTAAAATTAGTGTATTTTAATTATTATTAATACTAATCTTATGCTTAATTAGTAAGTAAGGAACCTACCTAGTTAATCTTAACCTTATTAGAGGGAAACCCATCTATATAGGCGTATATATATACAGTAACCTACGTCTACTAGGAGTAAAACCAGCTAAGATCTTAACTATTATAGGTAGAGGGTTTATTAAGCTATACTAACAATAGGTGTATGCCGTTCCAATTCGTTAGCAATTTAGCAAGAGATTTTAGCTATTTTAGTGCAATTTCTTCTTTATTAGCTGGGTTGTAATAACTAGAGGAACCCCTTTCCTCTATTTTAATATTAGAAGGCCTCTCCTACTAAGAATTTAGGTTAGTTAAGGAGGCTAGTAGATAGTAAGACTAGGCCTATAATAGTTTACTTCTAATACTCTGCTAGTATACTAAGCAAAGATAGTTATTAGTTAGTATTAGAGGAGGTGCTAAATTTATTATTAAATTTAAATTTACTAGAATAGAGTCTAGCTCCCTACTCTAAGCTATATTAGTAGATAGCTTAGGTTAATAGAAGCTATTATAATAACTAAGTTAATTAGTATATTCTTCTATATTACTCCTTCTTATAATTTTATTAACTATAGATTAGATAACTTCTTAGATATAGGAGGGTTTTTCTATAATACTATTTTCCTTCTTCTAGAGTAGTTCTTTAAGAACGTTGTTGTACGCTTATTAATAATTTTCTTCTATGTTTGCAAACTAAGCAATCTAAGCCTATATAAACCCTTCTATTTTATAGAAGGAAGTAATAATTCTTTTATAGAGCTGCTGCATCTATACTAAGACTAAGGATCTAGAGACATTTTCTTATTAAACAACTTTAATAGCCTTATAGTAATTGTCTACTATAATTTTGTAATATTAGCTAATTAAATTAAGATTTTTCTTATCCTATTTAGGAATGGTTGCAGCCTAAGTACAAATAGTAGAATAAGTAGTATATAACTACTTATTAATACTACTTAGGTAGAGTGCTAATACTTTAATAGGGATTTGTTCCTCTTTAAATTCTAGGGCGTTAATAATAATAATATTAAAGGGGAGGGTTATAAGAATAGTTGCTTCTAAAAGCAAGGGACTTCCTAGCGTAGAGGTTATCTCTATTGTGTCTAGGCTTAATTAATTACACCTAATATAGGTAAGAGGGGCTATTATTCTAATACAAGAATCTATACTAGATGGATTAATAAAGAGTTGTTTACTAAGAATAGATAAAGGCGAAGAGAGAGTTTCTAAATCTATAGCTTTATTTATTAGGGGAATGAACTTTTTAGAGGAGATTAGGTAATTTGCTAGTGGAAATAAAGCTAGTATATTAGGTAATATAGAGAGGGGAGTACGTAGATTATCTATTATAAGGGCTTTGTATAAAAGAGCTTAAAGTTTAATCTTTGCTTATAATAATAATCTGCAAGGCTGTTACGTGCTGAAGCCGCCGTATTATCGGCCCCAGTCGACACGTAACTTGGGGGTATCCGCGCGTACATCAAGATACGTTATAAAAGGGTGGAAGTCCACAGAGTCTATTAAGACCTTATTATAAAAGAAGGGGAATATACTAGTATATAATTGTAAGAGTAGTTAAGTGTATAAGTAAAGTAATAAGTAATATATATAATTAATTAAGTTATTCTTCTCCTTCTATAAGTTAGGGAAACCCCCTTTTATAGGGATGTCCTCTACTAGATATAGGGGGCCTCTCTAAAATAGAGGTTTCTAATTAGGACTATAATAAGTCCCCCCTTTTATAGAAGAAGACAGCTTATCCTAAGCTAAAGAAAATAAGAAAAGAAATCTATAAATAAGAGTTCCTACTAACCATCCTAGCTTCTACTATACCTCTTAATTCTATATTCTTATATTTTATTTACTATTATTCCCTAGCTATCTATAGCATTTCCTATAAGTTATAATTAGCTAATATATACTATACCTAGGTTACTATATATAATATAGTAGATGTTATTTATTATACCCTAAACTATATTTTAATAGAGGAGGGCTATTTTAAGGACTCTCTATTATTAGGGGTTCTATATAGTATTAATTATATAGAGGTTAAGGTTCTAGATAAGGATTTACGCCTATTCCTAGTAGGTAGTAAAGTAAGGACTGCTAGTAAGGCTCTCTATAGTTTTATAAACTACTATATTATACCTATATTTATCTGTGTAGTATACTAAATGCTAGTTACTTATATTAAAGACTAGAGAAGTTATAGTATTAGCAATAGCCTAGAGGTGGTTAGTAAGTTCTATAATTTTTATAGATTATTCTATATATATTTTATATAAGGCTCTTACCTATTGTATTTAGCTAAGTATAAATATACTAATAGCTAGGAGAGCTAGCTAATTATATATTAGCTATTTATCTAAGTCCTTAGTACTATTACTATTTTCTACTATCTTAGTAAAGAATTTAAGTAGGTACTTTACTTTAGTAGTAATAGCTAAAGGAGGTATAGAGCTATTAAATACCTAAGTATTTTTAATACTATAAAGAATATAGCCTTAGAGGTTCTAGGATTAGAAGAAGGTAGAGATATTATAGTAAAGGTTATCTACTATCTATATAAAAGACTCTATATCTAATTCTATAGTATATTAAAAGAATTCTAATAAGGTTTTATTAATTATTAGGCCTTTATACCTTCTTACTTACTATTAGAGGTGCCTATAAAGTTAGTAGAGCTATTAGAATAGGAAGATATACTAAAAGTTTCCTTTAATTATATACTTAGGCTAGGCTAATATATAGAGCTTATAAATAGAGAGGGGGAAGTTAGCTCTATAGTTAGAGAGTAGTAGTTATCTCTTATCCCTTACCCTCTATTAGGGATTGCTATATTACTATAGGTGTTTAAAGGTAGCTATACTTTAATTATAGATATCTTCCTCTATATAATATTTACTCTTCTAATAGACTAAGTCTCTATAAAGGTAGGATATATTAGTAGTGTATTTTTTATAGCCCTTTATATTACTATACTTACTTATTCTAGCTATTAATACTATAAATTTAGCTTATATATAAGTAAATATAGTTATTAGATTCTATTAGGGAAGCTTACTATAACTAGAAGGTAGAAAAGAAAGGTAAAAGAGAAAGGGTAAGGTATATATAAAATCTGGTTTTTAGAGTAAATATAAAAAGAGAGGAAAGCTATAGTAATAGAAAAGTAAATAATAGGTAACTTCCTTATAAGTATTAACTTCTATAGGTAATATAAGGTGTTTAGCCTTTTTAGGTTTTATACTTTTTACTATCTATTTATAATACATAACTTTACAATTTACTTAGTTATTTACTAGTTATAGACTTCTACCTATCTACTATAGAGAAAATATAGAAAGAGAAAAGATGCCCCTTAATAAGAAAAAATAGAGTATTCCTATATAATAAGGATCTAAAAACATTATTCTTATGCATTGCTTGCTTCCTTATTTATAACATTATAAATATTATCCCTTATACCTCTAGTTACATCTTTATAGCAGAGGGCTACTTTAAACGCCCTCTATTACTAAGGGGAGTATACTATATTAATAGTGTGTATATTAAGATCTCTTATAAGTTCTCTCATCTGTCTCTAATAGACTGCAAGGCTGGCATAGCTAGTGATAGATCTTATTATATTGCTAATGTTGACGTTGTGTTCTACGAATTTGCTGTGGTAGGCTAGGTGCTAGTTCTATGTAGCGAAAATTGCTGTGGTTATATTGCCAGCGATTGCTTGGAGATGACTGAAGAGCTCTGCGTTTTTTGCGGACACTTTAGCGCAGGCGGTAAGGTTTTTAGCGGTAGCTTGCTTAGTGGTTTTGCTGTTATTGTTGTTTTTGTGGTTAGCAGCGCTAGTGCTTTAGGGGCTGAGGGCGGTCCTACCTTTAGTAGCACTACTACTCTGCCTTATTAGCTGTCTACTATCCTCTATTAGTCTAAGGGGTTTAACTCTATATGTAACTAGGTTATTTGTGTAGAGCTAGGTGAGGTGGATAAGTTGTGGTTTTTGCGTTTGCAGTGTCCCTAGTCCTTACTCCTACTTCTAGGGGTAGCTGCTGGGTTTACTAGCCAAAATCTACTACTTAGGAGGCAAGTTCTTCTCTATATTATTAGTTCTATTGTAGCTAGTAGGTGCTATATTGCTGTGTAGAGCGTTGTAACTATAGTTTATAGGCTTTCTACTTTCTTACAGAGGGCCTTAACCTTTTGTTAGTAGCTATAGTAGTATTAGCTGCTACCTTAGATAACGCCTCTTATTTTACTGCTGCTATTATAGCTACGCTAAGGTGTTCCTTTAGTCTAGCAATAAGGCTAGTGGTCTTCCTAGCTAACCCTTTAATCCTTTTATTAATAGTAATTATAGTACTATCTTAGAAGGCGTTAATTAGTTTAAGTATAGCTTAAAGTCTCTGTTTCTACCTTCTAAGAGCTTCCTTATAATTAGTAGTAAGTTTCTTTAGGGATATAGTAGATGCCTAGAGTGCTATAACTTAGTAAGGAATTTTACTCCTTATTACTTATACTAAGATAGGGTTGGTCTTAGTTATAGCTATAATCCTAGAGAGGTGGAATTGTCTAAGTAATGTAAGATATCCCCTAAGGGTGCTGTTAAGGGTACTATATACTATATATATGCGTTCTATAATAATAATCTTATATATAGGTAATTAGTTAGACTATAGTTTATTATTATAGGAGCCTCTATTATAATAGATAGAGACTGCTTTTTTTAGAGCCTCTCTTACAGTATATACTACTAAGACTTCTAACTTTCCTTTATATCTAGCTATACTTTCTAGTGCTTTATAGATCTTTTAGTAGTTTATTATAACCCTAATATATAGGTTATACAAAGGGTTATTAGTCTTAATACTAAAACTATTAGCTATAATATTAGCGCCTACTATATAAAATTCCTAGCCTATAATATATAGAGTGTTAGTAAATAACTATAGCTTTTTTATATTCCTTTTTTTATTAGTATATCTCTATGTAGTATATATTATTTTAGTGTTAACTTTAGCTATAAATACAATAATATTCTCTATAGTCTATAGATTATATTACTTTCTATCTACGCAGCTAAATTAATAGAAATACTAATAGGGGTGAAACCTCTATATATATACTACTATTTCTACTCTAAGCGCTTAGAGGTTACGCTTTCTGCCTTTACATACCCTATTAGTAAGGTTATTATTATTCTCCTTATTACTATTATTAGCTAAATTAGTAGCTAGGTTATTGCTACTATTAAGTCTATTATCCTAATCCTAGCTATTATTAGGCTTGTTAAAGGCCTTATTATCTATAGTATAGTCTATAGATCTAGTAGTATTCTCTAGTGCTAGTAGGAGTTAGTTAGCGCTAAACCCTTATTATAATATAGGATATAGGGTGTTAATTCCTACTACTATTATATTATTCTTAGCTAGGGCAACTTTAAAACGCTCTTCTAAAAATTCTACTATAAGGTTAGCGCTAAAGAGAGTAGGGGATTAGTTTATTATTAGTATAAAGAGGCTACTTAATGCTGCTAAATAAAGCTAGAGAAATGCTAGGTGTAGTAGTAAGTCTAGGGTGTATAGTATAATATGCTAGTAGTACATTTTACAATTAAGGTCTAGGCTAAAGTAGTAGATAAATTCTTTTTATATAGTATATATAACTATTAGTAGGAGCTAAGGTTAGTGTAATAGTCTATATAGTGCTTCTTTTAGTATCTATAGTATAAAATTAGGAGGTTTAGTATAAGCTTTTGTCTATATATAATGCTAGATATTAAGCTAATCTAGGGGATTACTAGAGGGATTAAAGGTTATAGTAAATATCTATAGAAATTTAATATTAGAGAAAGCTAAAGGTTTAGAGCTACTAGCAGGGGAATAGAGTATATACTTACTAATTTTAATAAAAATAAGGGGCTTTAGGTTAGTATAATAACTCTTAATGCTCTATAGCTATAATAATTATAATACTAGGGGTTAAAGAAAGAAGGTAAAAAGGAGAAAAGAAGGGAAAGGAAAGGAAAGAGGAAAAAAGGGGTTAAATTAAAAAGAAGGGTAGTTAAGAAATTTATACTTAGCTTACTTTAGATAAGTAAGTTAGAAGTAAGTTTTAGGGTTGTGTAGGAATTTGCTTTAGGAGTGTAGTTTCCTACTAATAAGGGTTTTCTACGCATACCTTTTGCGATTTTATAGTGTAAGGCGTATTACTAGTAAATTATGCTATGTTTTATAGGTTAGAGTCTCTTATAAGGCAGTGCTTATAATACTCCTTATTCTAGTTAATGGCGTTCTTTTTTAGGTAGGTGTTAACTATTTCTACTGTATTAATATACATTTCTTTCTCTAAGATCTATTAGTTGTCTTTTACTAAGAATTCTTTTTAATAGACTAGGAAGTTAATATATAGTTTCCTTCCTTTCTTCTAGTAGATTCTAACCTAATAGTTTTTAATTCTTTTAATTTCCTAGTAATCTACTTTACCTAAACCTATAAGATTAATAAGAGGCAATAGGGGTTTAGCCCTTCTAAAGGGGTCTGCCCCTTACTATAGTTTCTAAAGCTAAGCTACTAATACTATTAGATAAACCCTAGAGTTTTAGGGGAATTTTAGCTAAAAGGATAGGGGAGATACCTTCTTAAGGACTTTATAAGGTTTAGCTCTTTAAGATAACTATTTTCTCTTTAGTTTCTTTAGAAGTTTATATTTAGTATAGAGTTTAAGGTAGACTATATCTTCTGCATTAATATCTACTAGATTATGCCTAGTATTATACCTAATCTTAGTAAGGGCTGTAGCTATTATTATAGTAAGTTCTGCTTTCTTTTAGTATAGCTTTTAGAGAGCCTCTATATTTAGGTTATTTAGACTGCTAAGGGATTTATTAGGATTAGTAAGGAGGTTAATAATAGTAAGGGGCTTATAGCTAAAGATAAGCTTATTAAAGGATTAGTTAATAGGGGCTAATATAGTATTATTAAGGTGGTATTGTAACGCTAGTATTACTAAGACCTATAGGACATCTAGGTTAGTAGCTATATAATATTATAGAGTAATAATTACTATTTAATTCTTCCTTTTAGCTACTCTATCTATTTAGGGGTAGTATACTATAAATATAAGGAGCTTAGCTCCTAGTTTATAGAAGAGTAAGATCTAGAGTTTAGATATAAATTTTAGATTATAATTGCTAATAATTTTCTTAGAGAGACCCTAGTTAGCTAGATACAGCCCTTTAAGGAGAAGTCCCGCCTAGATTTCAGTAGTATATAACTTATAGCCTAGAATAAGGATTGTTTTCTTGCTAAATAAGTAATTTACTAGGCATAGTAAGTTGTAAGTATTATAGCCCTCTACTATCTATATAGTATTAGTAGAGCTAACTTCTAGTATATTAGTAATAAAGTTAAGCAAAATATAGTAGAAAGGGACTAGTTTAGTCTATAAAGGCTTTATTTTGCCTAGGGGTCTGATTTAGAGTACTATATTTTCTCTATATGTATTATAGTGTGTAATATAGGTGCAAATTTAGCTGCTTATCTATAGAAAACTAACTGTGGATAGTTCCTTAGCTATCTACCTAGCGCTAAAATAATAATAATTATTATAAGTAAGTTAAAGTAGGGTTTTAATATAGCTCTAAGGGATGTATAGCCTTTAGCAGCCTTTAGCATCTTAGTAGTAGAGTAGCCTATTATCCTTAAGGTCCTACCTATAGAGTAGGATTCTAGGTTAATTCCTATTAGTGTATTACTGCTTCTTCTAATAGGCATTTATTCTATTAATAATCTAGCTATATTTTACATTATATAGGTATCTAGCAATAATAGAGCTTTTTATCTTATTATTAATAATTATAGTTGCTAAGAAGTCTTCCCTAAAATACATATATATATTAAGCTTATTAAAGTAGCTGCGATCTACTGCCTTATAGTAGCTAATATTAACTAGTAACTAGAAGAGCGCGTTAGGGACTACGTTTAGTGTGCTAGGTATGTAAATTACTTAGAGTTTAAATTATAATAAGTAATTAGCAATCTTTACTAATTTAAGGTTAGCCTTATTAAGGTCTATTATAGTAAGTAAGGTATACTAGATTATACCCTTTGCTAGGGAGTGGTCTATAATAATATTTACTAGCTAGAAATTTAACTATACTATTTTTTATAGCTTATGTATTCCCTAGGCAATTACTATAACCTCTACTTCTATAGAGCTATACTACTTTTTAACTATAGTTATTAGCTTAGAGAGGAATAAGATAGGTTATAGCTAATTGCTACTAATATCCTTTTTAGGAATGCTTTCTCTATCCTAATTAATGCCTAGTTAGAAAGTATATAGGCTAAAACCTTTCTTATATATATTAACCTTAAAAAAGAGGGGTTGCTTAGGGTTGTAATGCTATAAAAGGACCTTAGTATATAATAGATTCCTAATGGCTTTAAAAGAGGCGATTTTCTACTCTAATAGGGTAAATTTTACCTATTAAGCTATGCGTTTCTACATTTACTTAGATGCTCTAATTAGCAATTTATTCTTTACGCAGAGCTCCTAGAGTAAGGCTGTCTTCCTCTCCTATAGAGGTTTAATATAAATATTATACTAAAGAACGCTAGCTTAGAGGAATCCTACTATACTAATAAAGGTTTTAAGTATTAAGAGTGTTATTAGTATTTATAAGTTCTTAAATACCTTAACCTAATTACTAGTGTTAGTAATGCCTTCTATATTAATAATAAATCCTAGTAGTTAAATAGAAGGATACCTAATAAATAATTTCTTTGCTATAATATAAAGTTAGCATTTTTTAAGGATCTAGAATACAACTTTAAGGTACTATAGGTGTTTATTAAGAGTATCTAAGAAGATAGTAATATTATTAATATAGATATAAATAAACGCCCTATAGTTATGGAATTCTTTATCTATAAATTATTATATATATATAGAGGAGTTCTTAAAACCCTAAATAGCTATATATAATACTTTAATTCCTCTTTTAGAGATAATAGCTATTTAATTGTAGTATTCTTACTATACTAGAAGCTAGTTAAAGAAACTAAATACATTAAGGAGGGATATCTATTTTTTACTATAGGCGTCTTCTATAATATTGCTTTAGTCTAGTAGTAGGTAGACGTTTAGGATAGTAATGCTATTAATAGGCCTTATATTAATTACTGCTTATCCTTTACATTCTTTTCCTATATCTCTCTATATAAGAAAGCTAGGGTATAGGTATAGAGCCTTTTCTCTACCTCCTAGGTAAGATACCTTTCTAGCTTTATATTTTTTATTAAAGATTTTACAGAATTTCTTAAAATCTTTATAGCTAAGGTTATACACCTATAGTAGTTTAAGCTAATTTTACTATCTATCTATAAAGTTAATTTTTATCTACTCTTCTTTAGGTATAGGCACTATGCCTTTATTATAGTATATATTATATTTATTAGTAAGGTCTACTAACTTCTTAGCTACTATAGGGTTAAGGTTTGTAACTTTAATACTAAACTTATTTAAGATAAAGGGAACTTTATCTAGATAAGAGATTCTATATAATAGGATTCCCCTATTAACTACTTTTAGGTCTAAATTATTAATAGTTTTCCCTACTTTATAGGTTTTAGTAATGGAAAAGGCATATCCTACTTCTTATCTCCCTTTATAGAACTAAGGAATATTAATATTTTTACTGCAAAATTTAGAATATTTATAGATGTTTACTATAGTATAGTAGGAGTTAACTGTAGCTATTTCTTCTAGGTGGCCTAATTACTAGTTTAGCTAGATGCAGAGTATGCAATCTAAGTAATTGTATATAGGGAGGGTCTTGCTCTAGCCCTTCTTAAGTATAGTATTAAAAATCTAGTGATTTTATAATATAAAGTGGTATATACTTATATCCTTTAGGTCCTTAAGGTCCTTCTAGTATACTTATACTTCCTTTATATAGTATAGTAGGATTATTATATTATTTACTATAGTAACCCTCTATATAGGGATAAGCTAAGAAGGGCAGAAGATTTAGCCTAGAGTAGTTATATTATAAACTAAGTAGAAAACCACTCTTAGCTTAATAAAATTAATCTTAATGCTATAGTTATATATAAAATCCATTCTAATTAGCATTTTTAGAGTAAGTTTCTCTATTATATCTATAGTTACTATAAAGTAGTCTAATACTAACTTACCTCTAGCTTTGCCTCTAATATAAAAGTTAAAGGTAGCTGTTTTAGTAATGTAAAAAGAGGAATTTACCCTATTTATAGATTTTAGTTGCTAGGTGCCCTATATTATATTACAGCTATGCTATTTAAGCTATTCTTTATTAATTAGAATAGATAAAGTACTAGTGTTTAGGTAAATTTTATAGTCTACACCTTAGTTATTAAAGTAAAGATTTATCTTAAGGTATATTATTATTTTTATCTTACTAGAGATTTCTACTTAGTAAGGGTAAGAAACTACTTTAATTACTTAGCTATAGACTAGGCCTCTAGATATAGTAATACCTTTTGTCTAGTTTATCCCTACTATATAGGGTAGTTTAATATAGAAGGCATTAATAAAGTTAGATTCTTCCTTATTACTATTATCTTTAATAATGCCTTCCTTAATAATATAGTATTTAGACGTAGTAAGGTAGGCTTCCTTAGCTTTAGCATCTAAGTTATTAATAACTATAATATAATTAGTACTGTTGCTATTTCTTAGAGCCTATTTCTTATAATAGCGCTTATTACGCCTAAAAGACTATAGTAGGGGCAAATTAAAATAGGTTCTACACCCCTCTTTATACTATTTTAGAGTATTAATTGTCTTTTTACTAGAGTCTATATTGTTTTTAGTTCTCTCTTTATTATCTTTATTCTACTATAGTTCTTAGTAGTAGCCTTCCTATAGATAGCTTTAATCCCTAGAGAAAGGGCATAGGTATTTTTACTATAAAGGGTTTCTATTATTATATTCTTTATCTAAGTACTATTACCTATTAGGGCTGTAAGAATTTTAGTAGTAACTAAAGTATTCTTACTAGTAAGGGCTTCTACTATACTTCTACTAGTCTTAGTAGTATAGTTATTAGTTCTAGTGTATATCTATACCTATATCTATAGGGTCCCTATCCTTAGGTTCTAATTTATTAGCTACTATATAGATAGTTATAGTATCCTTACCCTAGTTAGCTTATTAATAGTTATTTCTTTTAAGGAGGAAATCCCTAAGGTTGCATTTTTTTCTATTAATAAGTTTAATATAGGCATTATAGTAGTCTATTTCTATAGGGGTTAGGCAAATTTACCTAAGTTTAGAATATAGCTTATAGTAAAGATAAACTAATAGCTAGAAATTACTAGATTTACTATTTGCCTAAGTATAGTAGAATACCTTTACTATAAAGTTATATAAGGATGTATTAGAGAGGATATCTTCTCTAGAGAACTTAGCTTAGTTAAGCTATACTATAGTATCTTAGACCTAGATGCTGAATTCCTTCTAGATAGTAGTAAATATTATATCTAGATTATAGAAAATAGCAATCTTCTCTTTATTATTAAGGTACTAGTAGTACTATATTAGAGTAGTACTATAGAAAAGATACTATATTTAGTATAGAATTTGGTTCTATTAGCTAGGCCCTATATAGTTAAAGTAATCCTTAACTAATTAGATCTATAGGTCTATGTCTATAAAGACTACTATTTTGCCTTTATGCTTAATAGCTATGCTATTAATATCTTTAGGATTTATTTTAGGGTCTAGGTACCTAATATCTCTAATTTTCTAGGAGGAGTCTACTAATTTATTAATAAGCATTATAACTTAGCCTATGTTTACTAATTTATAGACTAGGTCTCTATTCTAAAGGTATTCTGCTATAGAAGGTATATATTCTATACTTTAAGTAGCTAGGGGCTTAGTTATATCTTCTTTATAGTAAATAGTAAAGTAGGTATTAGTTTAGGGGTAGTTAGCTTAGCTATAGGGGTAACCTATTCTATATATACTAAGTTCTATATGCCTTACTAGGGCTACTTTAGTGCCTTAGGATCTAAAGAATGCTATAAGTTATTTTATATCTATTATAGAAGTCTATCTAGTAAGTGCTATAGATTATAGCCTAAACTTAGGTGGTTACTGCTAAAATTCTACTAAAAGGGATCCTATTTAATTAGTAGCTAGCTCTAAAGCTAGGGTAGAGTAGGTCCTTATCTCTAAGTAGTGTATAGCCTTATTAAGGTTATCTTATATAGAGTAATAGATATTATTAAGGGCAATCTCCTATTATTCTCTTATATTAAGCAATATTTACTTAATTTTACTAAATATACTAAACTCCTATTATCTATAGTAGTTATTATTATAGGAATAGGGGAATTTCCTTTTCTTATAGTAAGGCGCTCTCTTCTCTACTTAGTTAAAGCCTATAGGGCTTATAGAAGTAATAAAGGGGGCCTTAAACTTATTATATATAGTATAATTATAGATTAGAATTCTAGGGGGTATTTCCCTTTAGAAGATAGTGCTATAGTAGCTACCTTCTTAGGAAAAGAAGTTATTATTCTCTATAGAAAGTAAGGTAAGATTTAGGGTCTTTAGTAGTCCCCTCTCTCTTAGGCTAGAGTTCTCTCCTATTAAGGCATCTTCTTAGGGTATACTAAAGGTTCCTATATTATTATCTATCTCTAGTAGTATAGTACTATCTTTAATAGATACTAACTTTATCTCTTTAAGGTCCCTAATAAGGTTAAAAAGTCTATCCTTTTAGGTAATATAGATAATGCCTTTTATAGTTTACTACTTAGCGCTTACTATAATAAGATCTATAGGATTCTAGTAGAATAGTCTCTTAATAACTATAGGTTCTACTTAGAGTTAAAGTTTACTATTAATATACTAATATCTAGTAAGGGAGTAGAGGTTTTCTATATCCTTAGAAGATATAAGTAGTCTTCCCCTATTTCTATACTTAGGGAATTCTTAGTAAAAGGCCTAGAGATAGTATATAAGATATATCTAGTTTTCTAATATTAATGTAAGGGTTAGGGATTTAGAACTAATAGTTTAAGTTTACTAGTTATCTAGGGTTGTTGGTATAGAAATAGTTGCCTCTTTATATAGTAGTAGGTATATAAAAGAAACAGTAATTACTACTAGTTATTATATACTAAAGCCGCTATATTATTAGCCCTAGTTAATATATAACTTAGGGGTATCTACGTATATATTAAGATATATTATAAAAGGGTGGAAGTCTATAGAGTCTGTTAAGACCTTATTATAAAAGAAGGGGAATACACTAGTATATAATTGTAAGAGCAGTTAAGTGTATGAGTAAAGTAATGAGTAATATGTATGATTAATTGAGTTGTTCTTCTCCTTCTACAAGTTAGGGAAACCCCCTTTTATAGGGATGTCCCCTACTAGATGTGGGGGGCCTCCCTAAAATGGAGGTTCCCGGTTGGGACTGTAACAAAGGCCTGCGATGCAGAGAAAGAGAAGATTCTTAATCTCCCTGTAACGTAAGGAAGATTACTATTGTACATAGAGAGGTAATAATCCCTTTGGGAAGGATCAAACATAGTGAGATTTAGTAGGGAAGGAGGTTCTGAGAAGGTTCCGTGTGACACTAGACTAGTTAGCTACCTATATATAAAATAATTATTACTAAGAGGATATACATAGCTTTTAGCGCATTAAATAGGACCCTTAGTAGCTACTTAGCATTGCTTAGCTAATTCTACCTAGCTAGAATTTTAGGGCTAATAGAATTTAACCTACTATCTATCCCTATAATCTAGAGGAGGGTCCCCTAATAAATTATAGTGCTATAGACTACTATTAAGTCTTTAGAATAAACCACTACTAACTATAAGGAACTCCTTAATAAATAAAGACACAGCCTTCTTATAATTCTTAAACTTATTAATGCTTCTAAAGATAGTAATACTATTATAGTTAATAAAAAACTTAAATAGATAGCTTAGAAAATAAAAGTATATACTATTAACTTAGCTAAGAACATTATATCTATAGAAAAGGCTATCTTATACTAAGAGATAGCTGCCTAGTAAACAGAGAAGGCTATTGCTAGCCTCTAAGATAATGTAAATACTGCCTATATAGACATAAATACGCTCTAAGCAGTAATTAAGACTCTCTATACCCCCTCTAAACCCTCTAATATAATACTAAAACCTATAATAAGAGGCTAAACTAGCTTACTAAGCAGTAGATTTTATTTAGTTAACCTAGGGGCTAGTAGTACTAATAAATAGGAGGGATAAGGCGCTACTAAGTAGAAAAGCTATAACACTACTACTTTACTAAAACCTAATAAAGCTGCTTACTAAAGAATAAGCTTAATTCTACTAGTATAAAGGATAAGGACAACCCTACTAGTACTATAAGAACCACCTAGGCAGGGAATAATAAAGGTATTGCCTAAGATAGCATTACTACTAGTAACTTAGGAGATGCTAGCCTACCTACTATAGAAAATAATAGGGCAATAAGCATTAAGGCGCCTAACCCTTTATACCTTAGCTACGCCTACTATACCTAAGGAAACCAAAGAATTTAGCAAAAAGTAGGTAATAAATAATCTATTTAATTAAATAATAATAGACTTTAGCTAACCTATAATAGTCTTATAAAACTTTATATAAAATTTACTTTACTTATTACTACTATCTAATGCCTTTACTAATTATATCTACCTTACTTATTAAATTTACTACTAGTCTACTTACCTTATTAAGGCATTAACTTACTTACTTACTTATATTAATTACTAGTATTCTCCTTTCTTTCTCTTACTAAATTCTCCCTTAAACTTATATATTATAGCTTATAACCTAAATAATTAACTATATAGCTTAGATATATAATAAATACTATTTTATAAGTATAAGCAAAATGTAAAGTTATATATTATATAATAAATATATTATAAAAACACTATAACCTATACACCTAAAGACCCTATACTATCTATAGAAGCTAATATATATAAGGGACTTACTATTTGTTTACTTTTCTATTACTATACACCCCTTTTTTAAGACCTATAAACCTTCTATATTTCTACCTATCCCTTCTATTCTACCCTACCTTAGAATCTATATATTATTACCTTTATACCCTTCCTACACAGCTAATTCTATTATAGTAGTAGCTAAGATAATTCAAAACACTAATATAGAATGCTAGGAAGAATGCCCTATTAATATACCCTATCTCTATAGAGATTTAGTCTACTAAAGGAGTAGGCTATATATAGAGGAAGATATTAATAATTAAAGTATGTATACCTTTTGTGAGGAGTGTAGAACCAGGCGGAGTTAATAGTTAGGCATAGGGTGTATTAAGGAACTAAAGCTTGCTTCTTCTAAGGACTACGCTAGGTGCAGCCCCTTTTCTAGAGTATGGCGTCTAGGGTATATACCCTTAGCATCTTATAAGCAAGAGGGTGGCTAGTTACTATAGATGTATTAGTCCTACTATAGTATAGTAGGTGTAGGTCTTACGTAAGATTATATACACTCTATGTATATACCTAGCGCTTATATAAGGTTGTATATATCCTATATATACACCTTATAATTACCCCCCTACTTCTATACTATACGCCTAAATAGCTAGCTATTATGCTTAGTATAATAACTATATATCCTACCCTATTGTAATAGCTTTGCTAGCTATTTATAGTATTAGAAATTTATTTACATAAGTACTATAGCAATAATAATAAATATTCTAATTTAGTAATTATTTATTAATAATAACTTACATATTAATTAGTCCTATATTACTTTCCTTCCTTTCTCTTTTTTATTATTTATAACCTATTCTATCCTACTCCTAAAATTACTTTATGCTATTAATAATTAATTAATTAATTAAGTAATTAATTAACCCTTATATTCTATTATACTAAGGTAATGTTTTTAATATACTCTATATTATATACTATTTTACTAGTATTATAGTTCTCTATATATCTTACTACTAATAATAATTCTATGTATATATATATAGATACCTTTGCCTCTATATACTAAGTATTCTTATACTAAGGATAAGAAAGCTAACTAATAGGTAAAGAAAAAGGTATATTATACTAAAAAGAAGGCTGCTAAGTAGGCTGCTATAGCTAATACTATTAAGGATAGGGTAAATGCCTTTATTAATAGAGGAGAGTCTATAGTAAAAGCTATAGCTTCTATAATACCTTTATCTACTAAAGCTATTATCCCTCCTTTACTAGCATTATTAATTACTAAGTTTATTACTAGGGATATAGCTATCCTATCTTACTTATCCTCCCTAAATATAGTGCCTCTATTATAGAGAGCTAAGACTTTATATAAGTCTAGTGCTTCTAAGGAGATAAGGCACTAATCTAATGTGAGATAACAGGAAGGTGTGCCCGTTACACCAATGGTCACTATCAAAAGATCCGCCAGTAATCGCTCATTGCGATCACTGCACCTTACATTGATATATGAGGCCAACGCAAGTGCGCACGCACTACGTACGCACAAATGCGTGCACCTTACAATTATCCCCCCTCTTACTTAGCCGCGTCCTCGCCGGCGCTTACGTAAGCAGAGCTAGAATAATTGCCACTAATGCAAACCCCTAGGGAATTAGCCCCGTAAGCCTAACGTAAGCCGTAACATATATTACGTGACCCCTGCCACGTGACTTCGCAATCCAACCAACCCCATGGGCCTACCACCGACCTTGGTTAGGATTCGAACATACACACACAGCCAGAAGACCATTAATAAGCGATTACTATTGTAAGATAATAGGAAGGTGTGCCTATTACACTAATGGTCACTATCAAAAGATCCGCCAGTAATCGCTTATTGCGATCACTGCACCTTACATTAATATATGAGGCCGACGCAAGTGCGCACGCACCACGTACGCACGAATGCGTGCACCTTACATCTAATTATATAGTAGTAGTATCTACCTTACTAGAGGTATTATTACCCTAGGTATTAGCAGCTCTATTATTATAGGCATTGCCTACCTTATCTTACTCTCCCTCTCCTAATATAGTGTCTATATTATAGAAGGCTATAGCTTTATACTAAGCTAAGGCTTCTAGGGAGATAAGATGCTAATCTTAGTGTATAGTAGTAGCATCTGCTTTATTAGTAATACTATTACCTTAGGTATTAGTAGTATTATTATTATATATATTGCTAAGTTTATCTTATAAGGCATTGCTATTACCTATTATAGTATTAGTAATATAGTCTTACTAAATTACTCTAGTAATTATAATACTATATAGCTATTAAAGCACTTATATAATAGTAGTAATAGCTATATATTAAGGTAGCTATTCTATAGGGTTAATTAACCTAGCTACTATAGTTATACTACTTAACCTATACTATATATATTATTTTTAAATAATAATACTATAATAGGGTTAGGAGTTCCCTTCCCTTTTTATATCTACTTTTAATTATATATACTCTATAGAGATTATATATATAGGGGAAAAGATAGGCTAAAGCACTTATTACTTTTAGTATAATAAGAGGAATAATTTATATATTCCTATAAATCCCTTATCTATTATTTTTATTATATAGTATAATCTCCTAGGTAATACTACTAAATTACTAGCCTTTATATCTTATAGAGGGAAACTTCTATAATATACTATTAATCTTAGAGTAGATTAATTATCTATTAGTAGCTACTAAACCTTAATAATAATATAATATAGAGGAGGGGGATAGGAATAGTATTCCTATCCTTAGGCCTAAGGCCTAATGCTAAATTAGAGGTGCTATAGTAGCCCTTTTATATAGTTTTAACTAGCTTAAGTTAGCTAATTATAGTGCCTATAAGCTTATAGGTAAAACCTTAAAGTAGATTAAGGGAATAGCTAACTACCTTAAATTTATTAACTTATAGAATTAGTTCTAGCAATTAGTTATAGGGGTTTGCCCTATACCTAGAATAGTATATTAAGCTCTATTTACTTTTATTTTACTTTTTCTCTTTTAACTAATTACTAGGAAAACTATAAGTATAATACTATAGAGTAGGAATTCTAGCAATTATTATAAGTCTAGTATAGTAATCCTATATATATATTATAGGTAGTGTTGCTTTAGTAGTACTACTAGGTAGTAGAGGATATATTAGGGGATAGTAGTAAGGTTTATAGCTTTACTATAGTAGATTTTCTTATTATTCTTCTATAAGCTTAGGGTTCTATTATTATATTTTTAGGCTTTAGTTATAGTTTCTATTACTTTTAGTTTAGATTTGCCTATATTTTATTCTTTTTTCCTTTATCCTTAGCGTCTAGTGTTTTTTATTTTTTATTTACCTATTAGAATTACTATCTATATACTTATTTTGTTTTTCCTTTATTTAGATTTACCTACCTTCTATTTATTTTTATTTATTTTCTATGTTTAATATCTATATCTATTAGAGTAATATTTATAATAATTACTATATAATAGGCTAGTCCCTATTTTACTATATTTTTGCTAGATAGTTATTACCTTTCCCTAATTTTGTTTTATAAATACTACTACTAGCTTTAGGGTATATATATCCTTTTAAGCTACCTATTAGTTATACTTACTTAGCTAGTTTTTCTATTTTACTAGGTAGAAGATTCTATTACTTATAGTCTTTTTGCCCTTAATTTCCTCTACCTAATATTCTTTATTATTATTCTAAAGGTCTAGTAGGTAGGGTTTTACTCCCTTCCCCCTCTTATAGGGGTTCTATAGCTTTAGTAGGCTAATATAGAATATATTATAGAGTTATTTATACTTATCTAGAAGCATAAGGTAGTATACCTACTTTCTAATTACCTAGATTACCTAAAAAGGGCTAATAAATTAGGGGTTTAGCTTATATTTTACTTCTTTTACCTAGATATTTTATACTAATAGAAGGATAAGGTTATTTCTTTTAAACACTTTTAGTATATATTATCTATTATAGTACTTTATCTATACCTTTATTACTACTTTCTATATCTTCTTAAGTTTCTCTTTAAGATTCTATAGTTTCTTAATCTATACTTTTACTTTAGAGACTACCTCCTTTATAGTAGGGTTATTAGTATATAGATAAAACTCTAGATAGTATTCTATAAATATATAATATAGTGCTTATCCTATACTATAATTAACTATATTATTATAAATAAATTATACTTATTATAGTAGGTTTAGCTAGTTTAGCTAGTTTATATTAATAAAGCACTATAAATAATGTTCTAGTATTTAGTTTACTTATTCTATCTATTTATCTATTTATAGGTAGAAAGCTATAGATAGTCTTTATTCTACTTATAAATAGTAGTATAATTCTAACTAAAACTAGCTAGTAAATACTAACCCTTTGTCTAATATAATCCCCTTTAGGGCACTATATTATAATTCTACTTTATTATAGAAGACCTTAGTAAGCTCTATAGTATTAATTATAGTAGCTACTAGAATAAAGATAGTATACTTAGTATATTAGTCTATAATTACTACGGTACCCGACATAAGTAGTAGCACCCCCTTTACGATTTTTGACCCACTTTTTTGTCACTGCACAGTGAAGCCCATCGATAAATGTGGGGCCACCTCCGCCACTTACAGGTATTCTAATCAA
>JABAEC010000088.1:85932-110729 GCA_013435705.1 Claviceps paspali | reverse complement strand
CCCCCCCCCCCCCCCCCCCCCCCCCCCCCCCCCCCCCCCCCCCCCCCCCCCCCCCCCCCCCCCCCCCCCCCCCCCCCCCCCCCCCCCCCCCCCCCCCCCCCCCCCCCCCCCCCCCCCCCCCCCCACGAGGATCATACTTACCACGGAGACAAGAAAGACCAACGTGGTTGAGATGTGGATATCATCCAGCCGCACGTTGGCGAGGAGACCTGCCGGTCGAAAGAAATCACTTGATAGCATAGTGTGCTGGAAGGCTGATGCTCAAGAGGGAGGGAAGAATAGAAGAAATGAGGGAAAAGGAAAAGGAAGAGAAAAGAAAAGAAAAGAAAAGAAAGGGAAAATCTCAACAGGAGAGTATGAAATTGTGTTGAGTCGCAGGAAAACGAGTGGAATTCCCTTCTCCTTTATATATATACATATATATATATATGTATGTATGTATATGTATATATATATATATATACATCCCCTCTGTTTCCCGTGCGTCATTAGAAAACAACATGGACCGGCCCCGTCGCCTGGATAGTTGGACGAAATGAAACGCCATTGAACGCAAGGCACGCAAGTATGTCGCAGATACAACCATCTCTGCCGCGCCTCCAGGCTCTCGGGGGTAGAAAACCTCCACTTCGACCGGCGAGAGAAGTCTTCACGCACCGGGCAGGACATCTCGGAGTCTCGTGGACATGCGGATCCATGAGCGCAGGGTTGGATAAATGCATCATGCCGAACCGAAAAACTGCTGGTTACGCCACATCAGGGTCGTATCCCAGTGATTCTGGAGAGACGCCGACCCTCCGGCTGGCCAGAGACTGGAGGCGAGCGACAAGGCGCGAGACACGGAAAGGACGTGCTGTCTTAGAGACCGGTTTTCTTTTTGTTTTTTCTTTTTCTTTTTTTGCCATCCTGACCTCATCGAAGAGGGGAGAGGGAGAGGGAGAGGGAGAGGGAGGGGGCTCTTCTTATTTCGTCCCTCTTTTCTTGTCCGTAGCCGCCTAAATGCAGAACAGGGGGGGGGGGGGGAACCCCATACGCTGTCACCCTAAAGGAAGGCCATCTATTCAGCTAGCTGCATCTCCGTCACATGCGAGCGAAATAGAATGCAACAGCGCAGAGTCCCCTGTATAAGACAACCTGCCATTAACTTGAACAGTGTCGGGGTGGTCTCATTTCTTCCGCAGAGAAGGAGGTCCACAACGGACTTTGACGGACTATTTGTCTCTTCCGTGTGGCATGGCAAGCAGCAAAGTTGCATCGCCTGGAAGAAGAAAAATCAGATAAATATATAAGGTGTAAAAATGGACAGCGTTCCCTGTTGCGAAGCCCCTCGTCGTCGTCGTCGTCGTCGTCGTCGGTGGAAATAATGATTGCCGTCTCCATCCAATAGGGCGTCGCCAAGGGATCCGGGCCGAGCTCATGAGACGGACATTTACGCCCATCAAGGGTCCCCAAAAAAAGGTGGTGGTGGTGGTAGTGGTGGTAAAGGAGGAGAGAGAGAGGACTTCTGACTGACCTAAGCCTAACCCCATCAACCCCATCACACACATGCATACCCCTCCTTTGGGAAAGCATCCACATGGTTGTCCATCCAATGGAGCTGTTGCATTTGGCTCCTCAAGGCAATTACTATGCCGCCGATGGATTGGCTGGTTGCATGCCGATGGATTTGGATATTTTGGAGACGAGAGCAGGGAGAGAGAGAGGGAAGAAAAAAAAAAAAAGGCATCTCACGGTTCGGACATGACGCTTCGCACAAGACAATCGCTACCGAGACGTTGAGAGGCCAAGTCGATCAAAGGAAAGCCGCGGTCTCTTGCGAGAGACAAACATCTTCTTCAAGTCTCAGCCCACCCATGTCATGTCGTCTGATCGAGGTGGACGACGGCGCCGTCGTTTATGTCCGCTACGGGAGCACAGGAGCGGGAGGTAAGACGGGGGGGGGGGGGGGGGACGGCTTGTCGGAGGGAGATGGGCGATATTTCAAATCGACTTTTTCTTTCTCGAGGTTTTTGGAGAACAACAGATGGATGATGGCTTCCTTCGGCTAGCCCCACGTTTCGGGCCAATCGCGGCTTCGTTTGGGGCGGAAAGAGAAGGCAGAGCGGCTTTCGGAACCCTTTCCGCGGTCGTTCCTGCCCTTTGATCTATTGTATTCACAGACTCAAAACTCACCGGGGAGTTTTTTTTATTTATCATTATTAACGTCGCACGAACCCCTCATCGTTCCGTCGAGCATGCGACGGATATCTGCCTAAGAAAATTAAAAAGATAAAAAAAAAAAAAAAAAAAGGACTCTCCCCTTCGTCCGTTTCCGTTCCCCACGACACCGTCTTCCCCTCCCGACCAGTTTCCGCCCTCCGCCAACGCAACAACAACACACACACACACATACACAAACAAACAAAAAACAGCACACACAACAATGTCGTGGCTTCCCATTGCGCCCGACTCCCACTTCTCCATCGCCAACATCCCCTTTGGCGTCATCACCACGCCGTCCGATGCCACCAGGCGCCGCCCTGCCGTCGCCATCGGTGACCACGTCCTAGATCTCAAGGCCTTCGCCGACGCGGGCGGCTTCTCGTCCCGGCCCGAGATCCACGACCACGCCGCGGTCTTCGCCGGCGAATCCCTCAACGCCTTTGCCGCGCTCGGCAGGCCCTTCCACCGCCTCGTCCGCGACTACCTGCGGTCCGTCTTCAGCGCCGACACGGACCTCCCCCACGTCCTCAGGGACAACGAGCACCTGAGGCAGACGGCTCTGCTGCGCCGGAGCGAGGTCAGGAACCACCTGCCGCTCGACATCGGCGACTACACCGACTTCTACGCCGGCAAGAACCACGCCTACAACGTCGGCGTCTTTTTCCGCGGCCCCGCCAGCGCCCTGCAGCCCAACTACACCCATCTCCCCGTCGCCTACCACGGCCGCGCCAGCAGTGTCGTCGTCTCCGGCACCCCGATCCGCCGCCCGTGGGGCCAGATCCTGAAGGACCCCAAGGCCGAGCCCAAGGTCCCCGTGCTGTCCCCCTGCGAGAAGCTGGACCTCGAGCTGGAGATGGGCATGTTCATCTGCCGCGGGAACCAGCTCGGCAGCCCCATCCCCGTCGCCGAGGCCGACGACTACATCTTCGGCTACGTTCTCATGAACGACTGGAGCGCGCGGGACATCCAGGCCTGGGAGTACGTGCCGCTGGGCCCCTTTACCGCCAAGAACCTGGGCACCACCATCAGCCCCTGGGTCGTGCTGGCCGACGCGCTGGCCGGTTCCAAGACTGCCGGCATCGCCAACGAGAACGCGCTGCTGCCCTACCTCGACCAGAAGACCAAGGAAAACTGCCTCGATATCCAGCTCGAGGTTGATCTGACCAGTGAGTGCATGCCCTGCATAAAAAAGAAAGAGAGAGGGTGGGGGGAAATAAGCGACTATCAGTTAAGCTCGACAAGGGCATCTGGGTGGTTTTTTTTTTTTTTTTTTTTGTTTCTTGATTCTTCTTTTTCTTCTCCTTCTTCTTCCTCTTCTGTTCTCTTGTAAAAAAAAACTATGCCGGCTGACTTATCCCCCCCCCCGCACATAGCCGCCCAGGGCACCAAGAGCACCATTTCAAAGTCCAACTCCAAGTACCTCCTTTGGTCGTGGCCCCAGATGATTGCCCACCACACCATCACTGGATGCAACCTGCGTCCCGGCGACCTGCTCGGCTCCGGCACCATCACAGGTGACACGCCCGGCTCCGAGGGCAGCCTTCTCGAGCAGACTCAGGGCGGCAAGATGGCGGTCCGGCTCCCGGGCGGCGAGGAGCGCAAGTTCCTGCTGGACGGGGACACGCTGACTATTCGCGGATGGACGGGCCAGCCGGGTGCTTTGATTGGGTTCGGCGAAGTGACGGGCACCATTGAGCCGGCGTTGCCTCTGTTTTGAAAAAGGGGGGCGAAGAAGACTGCAGGACTCTTGGGAGGAGAGGATATTCCCACATTGAAAACAGAATGGGTGTGGTAGAAGCGGCGGCGTCATGATGAACAATGATGATGATCTGTCTGTTATTTCTTTGTTCTTATTATTCCCCCGCCGGCCCGCGCCCCCCGTGCAGGTCACTATGTCGCCCATGACACCTCTACACGATTTCACCTCGTCCGCAAACCCCCCCCCCCCCCCCCTCCCCCAATGCTACTTCCTCCGCAGATGCTCAGGACAGTCAGGCTGCGTAAAGTAATCGGCCCCCCGCACAGCCGGATGGCCCTCCAAGTTCCGCATGATGCTCTCAACGGTAGGAAAGCGCGCGACATCGACGCCGAAGCGCTGCGCGTTCCAAACAGCAGGCACCAGACACGCATCCGCAAGGGTGATTGCATCCCCGACAGAATACAAGCCGGCCGAGTGGCGCGCGAGGCCCTCGTACGCCGCCAGCCCCTCCTCCATGAGCTCCCTGTTCCAGTCCTCTGGCGCGGCGCCCAGCCCCCGCACGCGACGCATGATGCGCATGTTCGTCACGGGCTGCGTGTCGCAGGCTATGATGCCGCACAAAGCCCGCACGGTCGCCCGGCCGCGCGGGTCGCTCCGCGCCGGAAGCGCCGCCACCTCCGGGTGCGTCTCCTCCAGGTACTCCATCGCGGCGAGGGACTGGCCGATGCGGAAGTCGCCCGTCCCGTCGTGGCATACGAGCAGCGGCACCGTTCCAGAAGGGTTGATGGCCCGGTGCTGCGCGGAGAGGTGCTCGTCCTGGAGGAGGTTGACCGGCACGTGCTCGTAGGGGATGTTCTTGAGAAGGAGGATGATGCGCAGCCGCGCTGAGCAGGAGGACCGGAAGTACGCGTGGAGGGTGTACCTAGGCTGGTCTGTCATGTTGGATTTGGGGTTTTCTTTTCTTTTTCTTTTTTTTTGCAATTAGTGTTTTCTTTTCCCTGGACGAGAAGCAGTCGCGGGGAACGAAAAATTAATAGAAAAAGAGAAAAAAAAAAGAGAGAAAGCGAGAGAGGGAGACGTCGTTGCTTCGTCGTTGCCGCGTTCCGTACCGTTGTGCTTGGTACTTGATGAGCCCCCCCCCCCCCCCTCTTCCGGTAAAGGCTCCGCTTATTTCCGACCCGAGCCGCGCAGAAAGAGAAAAAAGGAAAGCGGAAACTCGGAACTCACGCGTACCCCACCACAGCGGAATCGCGGAACAACCCTCTCTCCATGGCCTGGCCGCGGGGGGGCCGGGTGAAGGCGGCGGAAAAAAAAAAAAAAAAAAAAAAAAAAAAACCAATAATAACGAATCATAAATCACATGCATGTGTTGCGGGCGCGCAAATTGCTTTTTTTGTTTTTGTGTTCGTAACCTGACATAGAACATGATCATCGTGAAAACCCAAGATGGTTTTTTTTTTTTTCTCCTTGACCATGAGACAAAGAAAAAAAAAAAAAGAAACGCCCAATTCACACACGCATACACCAACCTCACAATTAAACTCCGCCCATCATGTCGTCAAGCAAGAACAAATACACAAACATACACCACCCCAAAGTCACAACTATACTCCGCCCATCAACGTCGTTAAGCAAAAAAAAAAAAAAAAAAAAAAAAAAAAATAGAAAAGAAAAGAAAAGAAAAACACGATTAGTACGATGACGACGACGAAAATGATGAGCATCATTATCATGACGTAAACGGGGCGTTACATGGCAGCGAACAAACAATAACAACAAACCTCCCCACCATCTCCAAACTCCCTGGAAACCCAGAATTCTCCCTAGGCCGCTTCGCCGTCCTCGTGCGCCTTGCCAACCCCGGGCTGCTTCTTGCCGATAAACTCCGACTTCTTCAACATGTTCCATTTGTCCTCGTCGGAGTCGAGATGGCGGAAGCAGAACCAAAAGGCGACGCCGCCCACGAAGGCGATGACGGCAATGGCCGAGTAGTTCCAGATGAGGTAGGGGTCGTCGGACAGCGGGGTGAAGGCCTGGCCGATGGCAGAGGAGAGGGCGCTCATGAACAGGTTCACGCTCATGACGAGGGACCTCATGTTCTCGGGGGCCTTGGAGAAGGCGTACTCGTACGATGTGACGTTGGCGAAGATCTCGGCTATGCCGATGAGGATGTACGGCAGGCTCTGGGCCCAGACGTTGATGGGGGCTGGATCGCAGTCCTTGCCGTTGGCGTACCAGCCGCAGGGGCTCTCCTTGTAGATGTAGTACTGCATGACGGCCGAGGCCACCATGGACATGGCGGCGATGAGGAAGCCAAAAGTCATGCGCTTGATGGGGGTGAAGGCGATGCCCGCGCGGCGCAGGCCGGGGTAGACGACGTGGTCGACGATGGGGATCATGATGACGATGGAGATGGGGTTGAGGTTCTGCAGCACGTCGTTGGGCACGCCGTGGCGCTGCATGGTGCTGGCCTGCGTCGTGAGGTTGGCCGTCATCTGGTTGTACGACAGGAAGAAGATGGGCAGGAAGAGGAAGACCTTGCAGGCCATGAGTCCGCGACGGACCTCGTCGACCCAGGCGTCGTCGTACGTCATCCAGCCGGGCCGCTCGTCGACGGGCACGCGCGACGGCTTGGCCACCTCCCACGTGAAGTTGCGCAGGCCGCTGCGCCGACGGGCGAAGAGGGCCATGCGCAGGAACTTGGACAGCACCGAGCCCGTCGGCGGCGTGAGCCGGTACTTCCTCTTCTGCGACCAGAGCACCACCGGTGCCAGGAGGAACAGCGCCGTGGGGATGAGGAAGGCCAGCCAGAAGCCCACGTACTTTTCCACGTAGACCATGCCGATCTGGCCCGTCAGCGAGCCGATGTTGATGCACAGGTAGAAGTAGAGGAAGATGCGCGTGTTGGTCACGGCCGGGTCGACGATGACGCGCTCGCCGCCCTCGCGCACCTCCACCCGCGGCCGGACGTCCTGGTTCTGCTCGGCCAGCAGCGGCGACACGTTGGCCTTGAAGAAGCCCGTGCCGACGCAGAGGCACAGCAGTCCGATGATGAAGGCCGCGAACGACGCCTTGTTGTTGACGATGACGGACGGCGCCGAGGCCGACACGAGGATGGCGTGCGCGATGGTCGAGATGCCGATGGCCAGGTGGAGAGTCCAGAACCGGCCCATGCGGGCGTCGGCGACCCAGGCACTGAGCAGAGAGAGAAGGGAGATGGATGGATTAGCATTTTTTTTGTCTTTTTTTTTTTGTGTGTCTTTTTTTGTGTCTTCCTCATCCCCTTTTCATCGTTCCATCACATCACATCACAATCACAGAATACACATACACATCGAAAAGAAAAAAGAAAAAAAGAAAAAAAAAAAAGAAAAAAAAAACCCCACTCACCCGACCAGCGGCATCAGATACGCAAAAAACTGGTTAAACAGGCTGATGCCCTGCGCAGCCTTGGGCCCCATCCCCAGCGCGCCGGGGTTGCCATCCGGCGACGGGTTCGACCCGGTCGTCGAGCCCTCCGGAAGCGGGTGGTTGACAAAGTTGGTGTACAGCACCGCCGAACCGTAGTACGAGAAGCGCTCGCAAAGCTCGACAAAGGCAATCGTCCACATGGCCCACATGATCTTGCCCGAAACGCGGCGCAGCGTCCTCATCTCCTCGTCGGTCGGCTTGCCCTCGTAGTAGTCGTCGTCCTCGATGTCGCGCACCGTCACCGCGTCGTGGAACGACGGCTTTTCGGCGCGCATCGGCTCGTCCATGGAGCCCTTGGACGGTTTGACGCCGCGTCCATGCGCCTCGAAGTCTGCGAGGCCGGCCTGGGCGATGGCATCGTTGTCGAGGTTGACGGTCGTCGTCATTGTGGACAACGTCTTCTTTGTGTGTGTTTTTCTTTTATGCGGAAATCAAAATGACGGACGAGATGACGATAGAACCGCCCAGCCACCACCTGGAGAGAGAGGGGGGGGAGAGGGGGGGGGGAAGAGTCTCAAGGCCTTTTTGTGTTGTATTGTGTTGGCGTCAGACGTGTTTGGTCCACGAATCAATCAACACGGGGTCAGCCAAAATAATTGGAATAATGGAAGAAGGTTTCCATCAACACCAGCCTGGACCCTATCATTTATTGTATTCGTTCCTCTTCAAAAAAAAAAAATTCAAGCTCGACGTGTCCGCGGCCACGCCACCCGCCAAGCCTAAGAACTTATCGACGGGATCCTCACCTTGTGGTCCCCCCCCCCACGGAGATGTGAACCCAATAGGGCAACGGGCGGTGCATGGCGCGAGGCGGTCCAAAAGATCCCGGTCATGGGGGAAAAAAGAATCTTGAGGCTGGCTTGACGTCTTGAGGATTCGCCTCCTTGCCTTTTTTTTTAAAAAAAAAAAAAAATCATGCGACACACCCCTGGCTCGAGATAACTCTGGAGAGAGACACTCCCTCTCTACCGCTCTTTTTTTTACTGTGGGTTTTTTTTTTTTTTGAGTAGAGCCGTTCATAATGGTAGGTTTGTCTGCTCCATGATTTTTTTTTTTCTTTTTCGGCTGGTGTTGAAAAAAAACCTTGTCGCGTTTTTTTTTTTCTTTTCCCTTTTTTTCGTTTTCTCCATATCTTTTCTCGTTACATCTCCGAGCTTATGAACCTGAGGAGAAGAAAAAAAATAAAATAAAAAGAAAACCGTTGCAACCACACCGCTTATCAGCGGTTGATGCTCTGGAACTCTTCTTGCATCACTAGCTCGTCATCCTTCTTACATCCCCCGCAATCAACTTGCCGAGATACCTACCTCGCAGTCACCTCGACGCACCCATGTTGTTAGACTAGATACTTCGCCTATTATCTGTCCTCGAAACTCACACCCTCGATAGAAGAGAGCCAAGCCAAGCTTAAAAACATGGGGGTTCGATAAGCTCTGCCCACAGTCGGAAGCAGGGTTCAGAGTTCCCCCGGCGCGAGCCGACCAATGGGCCTCCGGCAAAGATAAGCCCGATGGAACCCTACCCATGGCGTTTTTTTGTCTTTCTTCTGTTTGCATCTTCTAGACGAAAAGCACGCCATGGTGAATTGACAGTGGTCGCCGGCAGCAACACAACGGAGGTTTCTTTCTTTGCCTTTGCCGCTTTTGTAATTTGACAATGGACCGTATATGCTTATGCTGTAGACACGGAGATATTGCATGAGACAAAATGAGCATCGATAGCAACAATGGTTGGTGACGGGGGAACCGCCTCTGTGGCAAACATGACATGACGCACCCCGAGTCACCTGCACATGGCTCTGGCCAATTGCCCTCCCTTTCGAGAACGGGAGGGGCAAAGGGAAAACGACGATCCTGGCGTCAAAGCGGCAGTCAGTATTGTTACCTCGGAACGGATCCATCTGGACGAGCCGACGCGTCTCGCTGGTTCGCCAATTCCATGGTAGCATGTTGTTGCATCCGCAGTACAAAACGAGTAACCAGAAACTCCGGCGACTGAGTCAGTCACACGCCCCTAACGACAAGACGGTCCGATCTTCCCACCAAAAATCAACAAAACTGGTTGGTTAGTTAGTTGCTGGGTCGGTGTTGGCTCGAGCCGTCGGTTCGCCGCGGCCGGATCGAAAGCGGGCATTGAAACGTTCCATTTGATCTCTCAAGTTTGAAGCATGCCGTCGACCTCGGGATTCCAAGCCCCTCCGGAAACTTCCCCCCACCCCCCCCCCCCCCCCCAAAAAAAAAGTAGTCTACCAAGATTGATGGGACACCATCATGCTGCAGGCAGTAACGAGCTTCCGCAGCCATCTCTTTTTCAAAATATGACAAGAGTCGACTCCTCGCGGTCGTATGAGGCCTTATCGTCTTCTCTCATAATGCCGTATTGGGGCATGCGGCGGCAACGAAAAGCGCCGGAGTATACATACTCAACGGTAGGCAAGTCGAGCTGCACAGTACATGCATCTGGGGAAGAGACTCTTTTGTTCACACCACAGTTTCTGCCCTTTGACGTCTGGTGCAAACGACGGATACCCAAGGTAAAGCGAGTCTTCAAGACCTTGGTCAAACGCTTTCCGCAAAGCAATGCCACTGCGATGCCCCATGGCACCTGGAAACCTCACTGCACCCATCGCTTTCCTTTTCTCTCAGCTGCTTGGCTTCCGCATCAGTCCTGACAGAGCGTAGGAGAAGTAAACCGCACCTTGACGCCGGACAGCATGGAGAGGAAGTAAGCCTCCCTGTCTGCCCCCTCGGGGATGGAAACCTGGACGTCAAAGTTTGCAAAAAGTGTCGCGATAATCTTGCACACCATCAGCTCTGCCAAATTCCGTCCCGGGCAGCTCCTCGAGCCGCCGCCCCAGTTCAGGCTGTACTTCTCCATCTCACGGACAACGGATCTGGCTCCCACCTGGGCTCCCGTCTCGCCGTCCAGCCATCGGCAAGGCTCGTACGAATCGGGTTCGGCGCCGAAAATTTGCTCCTTGCGGTGCAAAGCAACCGGATTGCATCCCACGGTAGTGTTGGGAGGCACGCTGATTCCGTGCACATGCAACCCTGTACAGGGCGTCTTGCGTGGAAGCGACATGGCTACGACGGGGTAAAGCCGCATGGCCTCACGAATGGCCGCTCTCGTGTAAGGAAGCTGACGATTGCTGGCGTACACGAGCGCATTGTGCATCGTCCGCACCTCATGTGCCACCCTCTTCTGCACAGTGCTATGAGACGCCATCATAGCCACAGCCGAGGTCAACGTGGATGCCATGGTTTCATGCCCGGCTCCGAAGTTGGTAACGGCCATTTTGCGGAGGTAGTTCTCGTTGAATTCGGGTTTGTCCTTGTGCAGCTGGATGAGATCGCCGAGAAGGTCTTTGCGATTGTCTCGCTGTGGTTTCGGCCTCAGGAGCGCCTTGATGCGACGCACCACCAGTCTGTTCACGCTCTTTCCACCCGAAAAAAAGAGGGGGAAAAAAGAAAAAGAAAAAGTCAGCTGAACGTCCGACGGTGGCCCGGGTTCTATCCATGGCCAGCGTTTCGCACTCGTCGTAAACGAAAAAAAAAACCACTTACTGGAAAGAAGGGTCGAAAATCCTTGGGCGTTTTGTAAACGACACCCCACCAAGAAGCAAACAGCCTTCCCAAGTCCGGCGACCACTGTTCCAGCTTCTTCATGGTCGGAAACACCCCAAACAGACTCTTTCTTCGCCAGCCCTGGTAACTGTGCGTCAACGTTCCCCAGTCGGTGCCGTCGCGAAGCATCCCGGGAGACCACGATAGCACCACCGCGCCAAGGCACTCCACCGTGATGATGTGCATCCATTCCTTGAGGTCAACCTCCTTCCCATCAAACTCGGCGAGTCGTTTCATTGCGGTCTTCAGCGTCGAGTCAATGGCATCTTCGTACTTCAACACATTTGCGGCGCTATAGACCCTGCCTATTAAACGTCTTTGTAGGCGATATCGCTTCATGCTGCGTTCTGAAAGCAGATCCAGCGTGTCCGGAAAGTGTACCTCGAGCCGCCAGTCGACATGCGGCCTGCTAAGAGCCGTAGCCACTGTTTCTCGAACTCATTAGCTTGTATAAATGCCGTCCTCACACGAGAGGATAGGACGTACGATAGAAATCTGACTTGTCAAACCCCTTGCCGGTACCTAGTAAAAAAAAAACATGAGCTCGTTTCCCAAGTATGATGCCAGCCAGCCAGACACCGGGGTTTCGCATACAGTAGATCTGGTCAAATGCCTCGGTGGTATTGAACCATACCTCGTCGGGGCCGACTCGGACAATGTCGCCGTATTTCTTGTGTAGCTCCAGTCCCAGCTTCACCATTCGGCCCCGAGCTATATGGTTGGCGTACCAATAGCTGGAAATGGCAGCCAATTTAGGGCCTGGTATGCGAGCCAGCGGGTGAAAAGTAACGCGATAGATTGCTACAGAAACAGCTGCCACGAACAGTGTTGCACAGCCGAGGCATGCAGTGGCGAGCAGCATTCTGATTAGTTGAACGGCCATTGCCACGAACACTTCTCTTGGCATGGCGGCGGTGGTTTTCCTCTGGCTAAGCCAGCCGGCTCAACGTTCTGTTCTTTTGGGGGTAAGCCAGTGGCATACATCGAGAAGAGGCGTCTTGAGTACGTTTGGAAGGATTCCTAGTGCCACAAGACCAGATGCCAGGGTTGTGATGGAGTTACATACCACGCAATGTGAAGATGGAAAAAAAAGAAAAAAAAAGAAAAAAAAAAAAGGGCAGGCGCGGGAGCGGGGCATGTATAGGGTATGTCAAAAATGGGGATAAAAATCGTTTCGACATTTTCAATTCCTTCTTTCTCTTTTGTTAGACATAAAAAGTGTCTCGGGTATAAAGATGCTAGTCAAGACTCATGAGGATCGTCATTTCTTGTTTTCCATAATGATCATTTCCCATCCACAAGCTCACTCAGAGCTTGATTCCTGCAAGTCCCCCCTTCTTCTCTCTTCGTTTGCTTTCGCCTCCGACCTCCACCTCATGCCGAACTTGAGAAGCACGAGAAGCGGAATCATGCCCAAAAAGTACAGGCCACCGATCAGTGTAAACGTGGGACCAACCCCGATGGCATGAATGATGGGAATGATGGCCGCGGTGACGCCGGCGCCGACAAGACAGCGCGTCAGATTGTTGGCGGCTATTGCGGTGCCGGCTTTCCCAGGGTTTAAATCGACGAGCAGGATGTTGGTCGTGTTGTTGAAGCCAATCATGCCGATGCCGAGTACGAAACTCATGACGCAGGGCACGGCGATATGGGTGACGGCACTCATCGCCCATCCCCAGCCAATGAAACTCGCTCCGGCGAGCGCAAGCAGGGGAAGACCGATCTCGAGACGGGCCCGTTCCAAGGGGAACCCCGAGAGGTCCTGCTGTCGACTGCGGTCGAAGGGGATGCCCGTCCTGATGCAGTGTCGCTTGAAGTTGCGGTTGATGGAAGGACCGACGACGAAAGCAGCGCAGATGGACCCAACGGCCATTGGGAGGTACATCAAGCCTACCTCAATCTCGTTGTAGCCGTAGTTCTCTACCAATAGAGACGGCATCGAGGTCGACAGGGAGTAGAAGCCAGCAAATACGATGCTGCTGGTCCAGAGCAGCAGACCGTTGACCGTCTCGAATAGAAGAAACAGCGATCCGAGGACGTTTGGCATCTTGAACTTGAAGTCGCGCGGCCTGCCTGCAGATCCCGAGGCCGTCGTCGACTTTTCGACCTCGTTCCCGTGCTCACGTCTCGATCGGCGCCGCCGAAGTCGAAGCCGGACGGTCTGGCAGACGGACCTGTAGAGAGGAGGCGGGGTGACGGAGCCGTTGTCAACAATGCGACGATTTGTCTCCGGAAGGAACGTGATGATGAGAGCCAGAGCCACGAATGAGCATATGGCGAGAAACCAGAATATGGCTCTCCAACCAAGGTACTGGGCCAGAAGGCCGCCGATGACGGGCCCAAGGGACGGGGCGAGAACGGTCGGAAGAACAGTAAACCCAATGTACTGGCCCCTCTCCGCTGATGTCACGATGTCGGCGACGACTGCTGTGCACAGGGCCATGGTGCTGCTCGATCCGGCGGACTGGAGACACCTCAGGCCGAGGAGTGCATTGTAGCTCGGCGCCAGGGCAAGTCCCACGTTGGCGGCAAGGTAGAGGACGAAGCAGGCGACATACGCCGGCCGACGGCCTCCACTGTCAGATAAAGAGCCGACAAACATGGGCGTGATGCCCTGGAAGATCATGTAGGTTGTGATGGTTAGACTGATCTGCGAGTCCGTCACACGAAGGCTCCTCGACAGCTGCGTCAACGCCGGCAGATATATCTGGGCCGTCAAGGGCGAGAAGATTGCTGTGCACGAGACAGCAAGAACGATACCGCGCTTCTCCCACGTTGTGAAGACGGAATAACGAGATGGTGCTTCGTGGCTGGTTTCCGAGGGAGGCGTGGACAGCCCCTTTTCCGAGTCAACGTGCGTATCAGCATCTTTTTTTGGTGTCATCGGCAAGGGCCCTGGTGGACGGATGCTGTCTTTGTCGGGTTGGGAGTACGCCGTGTCCATTTTTTCCTTTTACCGGCAGATTTTTTTGCAGATATGAGAGGCACAAAACTTATGGCTCACAAAGGGTACAGCCATTAATCTAGGGGCTCGAAGAAGGATGGAGAGAAAAAGGACCGGGTAAGGAGGGAGGGGGGGGGGGGGGGGGCCGCTTAGGAACGGACTGAAATCGTGCTGAAAAATGCACATACAAAGAAAGGAACAAAAAAAAAAAAAGCAAGCTCACGACTATCACGACTACTTCAAGGAAGAAACACAAACTGACTCCTACGAATGAGCACTGCTCGATTACTCCAATCTGCCGTTGGTAGAAACATGTCTCTCCTGTAAATTAGTAAATTAGTCTTGTCCATGACATGGGTGTGCCTCTGCATTCTGCAGCGGACCGGAGTATATCGAAGGGCGGCGCCGATTCGGTGACGACGTCAACGCCAAGGTAAGAAATGGCAGAATAACGGGCTATGGTGGGGTAGGCAGGGTGGCAGGCAGGCTTAGGGTCTTGGAGTCTTGTACTCTTGATACCATGACCTCCTTTGGCTACGGCATCGAATCGAAGACCGCCCTAGACAAATCTTTTTGACGACGGAATTGTTACTCGCTCATCGGGTAATGATGATCGTCGGGTAATGATGATCATCGGGTTTCGGTTTCCGCTCGGTGCGGGCAATTGAAATGGGCGAAAAGAAACGAGTTACAGCTTGGGCGAGGAGCAGACGAGGGGATGTTCAGTTTCCACGTTGGCCAGTCAGGAACGAGACATGGGGGGGGGGGGGGAGCGCAATTTGGACTTTTGAAACGCCTTGGAAAAACTTGGCAAAAACAGACGGAGAAAAAAGAAAAAAAAAAAGAAACACGGCTCGAGTGGAAACTCAGTCTCGGAAAATTGACACCCAAAAGCGGTGTGGAAGTTTGAACATACAACACACACACAGTGCTTGCCGCGGCCGTGTACGTCATGGGCAGCTGGCGGATGCATGATCTTCCGTCTCCGCAGGGCCCCGTTTTTCATTTTCAGAAACAACATGCCTGTCTTGTATCGTGCGTGTCGCCCCGATGCCCGATGCCCGATGACCGATGACGAGAGAAGCTGAGGACACCATCATCAACCACAAGCTGCAACCTGCGCGGCCGCAGATCCCTCGAGGCTGCCCAAAATGGTGAGCAAAACATCCCACCGCACAGCCAAGGGAAAAAAAAAAGAGAGAGAGAGAAAAAGAAGAAGAAAAAAACTGGCAAGCTCATCCCCAATGAGAGGAGAAAGAAAAGGGGGGGGGGGGGGGGCGAAGTTTCAACTGAACTGAGAACAAAACCCAAAAAACAAACACCCAATTAAAAAAAAAAAATAACACACAACCGGCCGAACGATTCGCACACAGAATGTACAATATAATTCTGCCCTGCGGCAGAGCAAGACGATCCGAAGCGAGCTCGAGGCACTCGGCGCCAAGGGCGCCCCCTCGGCGGGCGAGATAGGAAACGTGTCGGCGTCGCTGGCGTCCTTCTCCAAGACGGTAAACGAGTACTCCCGCCTCGCGCGGCAGGAGATTGTGCCGCGGAAGCAGCAGGAGGCCCTTGAGCGGGTGAAGCGGTTCCGCGACGACCTGTCGGACTTCCGGACGCGGCTCGACGGGCTGAAGCTCGCCCGCGAGGAGGCGCAGCACCAGAGCAACAGGGCCGAGCTGCTCGGCAGGAGGCCGTACAACGCCACGCCCGAGAACCCGTACGCCGGCACGGCGGCCCGAACCGCGAATCCGGCCTTCCAGCCTCGCCAGCAGCCCCCCTCCTCCTCTTCCTCCTTGGCGGGGGGTTCGCTGACGACCGGGTCGGCCGACGACATGCGCGAGGCACACGCCTTCCGGGAGCAGGCCTTTTTCGCGGAGACGCACTCCGCGCTGGATGACTACATTGCCAGGGGGCAGGCTGTGCTGGGAGACCTGGGGCAGCAGCGGGAGATGCTCAAGAATACGCAGAAGAGGCTTTACAGCGTCGGCAACACCCTCGGCATCAGCGGCGATACCATCCGGATGGTGGAGAGGAGGGCTCGCCAGGACAAGTGGTTGTTCTTTGGGGGTGTCGTTGTCTTTTTCGCCTTTTGCTGGTTGGTGCTGCATTATCTACGGTGAAGGAAGGAAGCTAGTTTTTTTTTTTTGGAGGGGGGGCGGGGGTGGATGAGAGAGAAGGGGGGGAGGCTGAGTAAGATGTGGGAGATACTCCATTGCTTTTCTTTTTCAACATCAATTCATGACTATTTTCCCCGTTCCCTCTTCCCGAGTCTTTCTTTACAGAATCGACCCTTTTTAATCTATCCATCTATGTATCTGTGTCCCTCTGTTCCGTTCATGACGTCTCCCCCTCCCTAAGACTCCTCTTCTCCATCAACAGGGCGGAGAGCTATGGTAAAGATGACGTCCTCGGTGGTTTCAACCTCGACGCACCGCGTGCGAGGCAACACGTGATTGCTGGTGCTAAGCTTCCCGCCGATCCTCGTCTCCCAGTCCGACACATCCCACTCCAGACCGCGGGTGGTGATGCGGCTGGGCCCCTGGAGCGGGATGATGCCGACGTGCTTGCCGAAGACGGCGTCCTCCCCGTCCTCCTTGACGTGGATCTTGTGTGTCCCCGCCTTGAGAAGAAAGGTCAGAGCCGACGCGGAGAGCAGGTAGATGCGGCCGGCGGCGTAGTCGGATCCCGACTGCAGGAGGTAGAGGTGGTGAAGCTGGCTGAGGCCCTGGTCGACGCGACCTCCCAGCCCACCTAGGGCGACTATGTCCATGGCGGCGGCGGCGGCGTCGTCGTCTGTTCGCGAGCCGCGAATCCACCTGACGGCCTTGCCAAAGTCGGCGGATTCCTGGTCGTGGTCGTGGATGACCTGCGCTGGGGTGGGCTGTGACGAGTAAAAATCTCTGACGGAGGGCGAGAGGGAGTCGAGGTCGCCGATGATGGCTTGGAGATTTGACTGGAGTGGAAAATCAGCGCCTGTCTGTCTGTCTGTCTGTCTTTTTTTTTTTTTTTTTTGGAAGGAGGAGGCCGGCGCTCTCGCTCAACTCACGAATTTTCCTTGAAAAGAAGACAGCTCATGAAGCCGGTTGGCGCCACCATCGGCGGCAACTCTCAGCTTCGCTGTGTTTTTTTTTTTTTTTTTTTTGCATTTCACATTTCACATGGTTAGCATGCGCAAAAGCGACTGGATTTCGGACAGGTAGGCGGATGGGCAGTCCAACAAGGAATAGAGAAAGATGGAGGATGAGAGTAAGATAGAAGTAAAGATAAAAAATAAATAAAAATAAAAAAACCAGCTCTCCAGCAGAAGACAAAAAGGTATGTGTGTGTGTATAGGTGTGTATATGTGTGTGTGTGCGCGCGCGCGCGCGTGTGTGTCTCACCATTCTTCCACAACCTGCGCAGAACAGCTCCGTTTTTCAGAGGCTGGTTGAGGACCAGTAGGGCGAATTCCTGGGAATCGTCCTGGTCCTGGAGAAGCTTGGCGGGGTGCCACTCGAATTCCGCGGTGGGCATCTTGACTTTGTACGCGCAAGTCGTCTCGTCATACACCATGTGTGTGTGTGTGTGTGTATGTTTTCCGTCGACGGCCGCCACGATAACGCCTTCTCCGTCTTTCTGAATCGGGCTCACGACGCTACCGAAGAGGAGGAGCACGGGGAAAAAAAAAAAAAAAAAAAAAAGACAAGGTTCGTGGTCGGGGTTGGGCTGAAGCGGTCTGTGGATTTCGTTTGTTGTGTGGGAGAGAAAGGTGTGAGTTTGCTTGTGGGTTATTATTACTCACTTGGGAATCGGGTGGTTTAAGTCACCTCTCACCCTCTCATCCTCTCTCTTCTCTCCTCCGAAACCCCCATCAGTCCGTTTTCCTTCGAAACCAGCATGTGCATTGACTTCTTCTCGTCAAGGCGGCGCTCCGGTCTATTTCAGGCAATCACACACGCGGGCCGGGACATGGGCAGTCCGTAGGGGAGGGGTTGTTGTTGTTGTTGTGGTTGCTTGGGGCGATTTCTTCACGGTGTGACCCGGCGGTTGTTTGTCCCAATCGTGATGGGCTTTTTGACTTGATGATGCCGCTTTTTCCCTCGTCTCTCTGTGTGACGTATTCTTTTCGGCTCGGCTTTGCAGGACGGATAAATGCCGGGTCAGTGCGTCTGTTAGATCAAATCGAAATCGTCAAGTTTTGCGGTGGGGATTGCCGACCTACCGGGAGTGCTGACCAATCATGTCGGTGCTTGTTTTCGTGTGTTTAAACCTCCTCGGATTTGTAAACCTTTTTTTTTTTTTTTCCTCAGGCAGTCAGTCAGTGAGTCAGTTAGTCCAGTCAGCAGCCAAAGACCACTTGTCGCACGCATCGTCGTCGAATTCTCGGACAACCCCGTTTTTTTTTTTGTTTGTTTGCTTCCCAAGTCTCGTCATGTATCGCGCCGCCCTTCGGACGGCCTCGCGACAGACGTTACGTGGTCTGCGCGCGCAGACCTCGCGGCAGGCACCCCGACGGCTCGCTTCATCCGCATCGTCCCCTGCAGATCGGCCGCGATCGTGGAAGAGCTCCGCGCTGAGATGGGGGTTGGCCGTCGCCGCCGTCTATTACTACAACACCAGCCCCGTCTTCTCAGAGGATGCGGCAGAACCAGGTACGTGCTGATCTCGCCCTCATGCTTTCCGCGGGACATGACGCACAGCGCAATGGAGCCACCTTCCTCCCCTCTGCCCCCTTGGCTAACCCGCCGTCGGCGACCCGGAAAAAGAAGAAGATAAAGAAGAAGCTCGATCGAAAGTCGCCGCCCCGTCATCCTTTGCAGAATCTGATCTCCCCACCGTCGAGGCGGTCGTCGAGAAGAAACGACAACAGCTAGAAGAGGCCAAGTCCGCGAGGGAGGAGAAGGAGCAGCCCCAGGCGTCGGAAGACAAGGAAGCCGATTCCGCAGCCCCGGAGACCAAGTCCGCGGCCTCAGAGACCGAGTCCGATGCCGAGCCGCAAACGGCCGGGACCGAGGAGTCCGGCCAAGAGGCCGCGTTCAACCCCGAGACGGGCGAAATAAACTGGGATTGTCCGTGCCTCGGCGGAATGGCCCACGGTCCCTGCGGCGACGAGTTCAAAACCGCCTTCAGCTGCTTCGTCTACTCCACCGAAGACCCCAAGGGCATGGACTGCATCGACAAGTTCCAGTATGTCAGGGAGCCAGCGCCAAAGACGGCATCACCGGCTTTTTCTTTTCTTTTTTCCCTATCCTTGGCCGTTCCACCAAGGGCCCTGGCTAACACATTCACGCAGAGGCATGCAGGAGTGCTTCAGGCAATATCCAGACGTGTACGGCGCCGAGCTCTCCGATGACGACGAGGTGCCCCAAGACGAAGTCCCCGAAACCCCCTCCGCTCCCGCCGAGGAACCTGCCTCGGATTCGCCAAAGGCCGACACTCCCAAGGAGGAAACGCCGAGAAATGAACAGCCCGTAGCTGCTGCCGATGGCGTGCCGAAGAAGTGGGAGGACGCTGCTGACGCGAGTCCAAAGGAGGCGCAGAAGGAACAGCCAGGAAAGAAGGAGAAGGATGAATAGGCTATTTGATGGCGTTTTTTCTACTCCAAACACAAACACACAAACACACACATACACACACACACATACACACACACAAACACACGCCCACTCACTCACTCACATACAAAACAAAACAAAAGAGACAAAGTCATGCCAAGTTTTCAACAAAAGAAAATGTATTGCACGGATAGCGAGCGACGGCGGACTGAATCTCGGTCCATGTACAATTCGACATGGTGACATGTCTTGTATCATATGGCACATTGTACCAGGAGCGCATATGCATGAAAGGGGAGCCTAGAATAGGGACAATAGATGGCAGCATGTTCAAGAGACATACGACTCAACACCAAGCGCCTCGTCTGCACGTTTGAAGAAGGACAAGAAGAACGGTAGAACGGGTTATTTTTAAACACGTCGTCACCATGAGTCAAGAGCAGTCAGTGCTGACTGCGGAAGGTACTGTCATGGTACTGTCCATGCCACGATGTTAAAATGTACATGACGATATTATTGCGAGGACAGCTTGAGGAGAAGAGACTCGCAAGATGAAGACGAACAAAAAGGTGAGGAGACAAGAAAGAAAAAGAAAAGAAAAAAAACAAGAACTGATTCCAGTGCAGCCAGCGCCATGGGGGAAAATACAACAGAGGGGGACGTCATGCTGGGGGGGATTTTTTATTTATTTATTTTTTTTGGTTCGTCTCCGTCTTCGTGGCAACCACTCCGAACCCCCGCCACCTCCTAAGAACCACCCTTCTTGCCCTTGTATAGATATCGCCCCAGGACGGCCTCGGCGGCGCCAACGCCCGCCATGATACCAAAGCCCACGCCGGCTGCCTTCCAGTCCAGCCGGCCCCTCTCGTACAAGCCCCAGGCCCTGTAGCCCAGGTAGGAGCTCACGCCGACGACGGCAGCCAGGTTGGTGGCGGCCAGGGCGCCGGCGCTTGGGTCCGACAGGCTAGAGAAATGCCGGGTGATCCAGGAGTCGGCCTCGCGGGCCTTGGTCGCGGCCTTCTTCTTGGCGCTCTGGGCCTTTGCCTTTGCCCCGGCAGTCTCGGCCTCGGCCTCGCGCTCCAACCTGTCGGCCTGCGTCTCCGTCTTGACGTCCTGCTCCATGTAGTCGGACGGAACGGTGCGCACGCTCGGGGCGTCAACGTCGACCAAGGAGGCAGTCGACGCGGAGTCGTTGTTGACCAGCTCCACGGGCTGGGGGGCAGCCGCCTGTCGGAGATTTCAGTCAGCGAGGTGGGCCGCCATGCCGGTTTATCAACGATGAACATGGATGGATGGGCCTGTCGTTTGTCCAGGTGGGGAGATTTTTTTCTTCTTGCTCGTTTTTTTTTTTTTTCCGTGTCTGAAGGAGGGAGAAGAAAGGGGAAAAAAAAGCCAAAGCGGGTAACAGATTTCATGGACGGTGCTCTTTCTTTCTTTCTTTCTTTCTTTCTTTTTTCCCCCATTCACTCACCTCCTGGGGAGTCTGCTTGGGACCGCTGGCAGCAACGTCGGCGTACGACACTGCCATCGCTAGGCTGTCAGCTTGCATGCTCCTTGTGCGAGCGGCGGCCAGAACGGCGTTGTCGGCGAGGGACGGGCCACTTACTGGTTGATCTTGAGGAATTAGGGTGGGGGTTGGATGGGGAGAAGGGAATACTTTTCTTTTCTAGAAAACTGATGTAGGGAGGTTGATGGCAGAAGAAAACAAATAATAAGTTTTGGTTGGGTTCGTTCCATAGGTAACTATGACGTACTCGCGAGCTGGCTGAAACTTGGCTCAGTACGTAGTTTTCAGACCGGCTGACTCAGCAGCACATGTATTGAAGAAGCAACCAGCCCGGGGTCCACAGTACAAAAATATCGGGTCCCTCCCTGGTCGATCAACCTGGGCGAACGACAGAAAGAATGTCTCTCACATGAAGAAAAATCAAAAACCCCCGGAAACGGATGGTTCAGAACGGCGCTTGTGCGTAGATGCGATCTCGAAGCTTTCCTTTTTTTTTTTTTTTTTTTTGCCCGAAATTACGTTACATCTACTCTTTTACTTGATATACCCTGACAGGCGGTGGAGCTAGCCACACACCCACCAACTTTCTTCAATACACATCCAACTCTCCTAACCTACAACGCCATGCCAACGTCAACGGGTATCACGATTTGCGGCGGGGAAATAAAAAAAAAGAGAAAGAAAAAAAAAAAGAGGGGCGAATAAATCACAACGTCTGCCGCCGACCCGACCAAGAGGGGTATCATGTCCATCGCTTGCGGAAAAAAAAGTTGTCGTGAGGACGGGGAGAGAGAAAGGGGGGGGGTTTCATCAAGGCATTTTTCGGAATGCTTCGTCGAGTTTCCTAACCCAATGCTGCTTGAGGCGCCAAGGCATCTTGCAGTATACCAGCGCCTTGCTCTCGTGGACCAAGACATGCTCTGCTATGCTGATTTGCAAATCCATGCTCTCGTCCGTGAAGTCCCTGAAGAACTGCTCCAGCGCTCGTTCACACCATGTCGAGATGGCCGGGGGGGGCCGCGCTGCGTCGCCGGCTGGGTCTTCTTCCTCCGCTGCCGGCTGGGAGGGGGTCTGACTAGGTGCTGCTGCCGGTGGAGCCGCTTCCGGGGATTCGACCACCGTCGCGTCGGACAGCAGTGTGCTGGAGGAGGCCGGGATCGAGATCGAGTCGCCGCCGATGCTTGTTCGCTGCTTCTTCTCGGGCGATGGTGCGAACGGCAGGGCCGTTCCCATGTGTGTCGTGGATGGAGGCAGGGTGGCGTCGAAGACACCGTCGTCTTGGATGGGCGGGAGCGCTCGCTTCTTTGCCTGGTTGGCAGGCTCATCTGGAGGAGCCTGGGAAGATTGCTGTGGAGATGCGGTCGAGGGGCGGAGCGCAGTCGACGTCGGCTTGGGCCGCAGTCCTGTGGTTGTGCTCGGGGCGGTCGGCATCGGGCTCGAAGACGACGGCACCGGCCTGGCGGCGTCCTGGCTACCGTCAACGTGGAAGGATTCGCTTTGTAGATGCGAGACGCCGGCTCCCGACATCTCCGACTCGTCTCCCGGCAGTCCGTCGGTCCTCCTCCGTGGTTTCATGATCCTCTTTGGAGCACCGCCGGACCCTATGACATCGGGATACAAAATCTCCATGAACTCTTCGTGATCGAACGGTCGACCCCGCAGGGCTCTGGAAAGAGGCTCTCTCTGTCCATCTGTCAGTCAGCATCGTCCTCGTCTGTCGTATGATTGTTTTTTTTTTTTCTTTTATTTCTCCCTTCTTTTGTTTTTTCTTGACTTTGGCTTCCCGTTCTGCGGGCTGGAAGCTCTCGACAAGGCGCACACCATTGAGTGACCAACACGATTTCATCTCTCTCTCTCTCTCTCTCTCTCCCTCCCTCCCTCCCTATCTCCCTCCCCCTCTCTCTTTGTCTCTGTCTCTGTCTCTTACAAACACGCACGCACACACACACCTCAATGTGCGCCTTCCAAGCCTCCTCAGTGGCAGTCACCGTCTTGGAAAGCGAATTGTACGCAAAGTCGGGGTCCTCGCGGAGTCCCCGCCAGAGACGGAACCGTTTTCGCGCGTTGTCGCTCTTGTTGATGAGGTGGCTCTTTGCAGGGTACGCGCCGTGGCACTCCTGCAGGGCCTGGGCGGCGCGCTCCCAGGCCTCGGCCTTGAAGCTGCTGTTCTCGCGCAGACCGAGGCGGACACTGGCGCAGAGGCTGCGGAAGAATGTCGTCTCGTAGGCAGGCGTCCAGCTGAAGCGCGGGGCTCGACGGTCGCGGTCGACTCGCGACGACGCGTGCCCGTCGGGGCCGGGCAAGTCGATGTCGTCCTCGGACATGGCGTCGCGAAAGGGACGGGAACTAGTTTGTCGGGATGCGGTCCTGTGCTTCGGCGCTGTGCCGATGTCCTCCTGGCAATGGGAACCGCGTGTGATAGCCCCGGCGACGCATCAAGGGCGCGTGAAGGTTTGGGGGTGTGACGTGGCAGGGCCTAGCAGTTGATCTGTGCGAAAGGATGAAGTTGATGGAGTTGTACATACGTGTAACGTGAATGCTACAGATAAAGGGTATATAGTATTCAATTGTGGTTTGGGTCTAACAACAAATCAACCAATCAAATGGGCGGATGGTTTAGTGGTATAATACTCCCTTAGCATGAAGTCACCCAGTGATCCAGCGTGGGAGTGGTCCGGGGTTCGATTCCCCGTCTGTCCATTCTTTTTCGTTGTCTATGCGTCGCAGTGGATACACGAATCGTTACCCTATAGTGGATGAAAATTTTTTGGAACTTCTTTCTACATAGTATACGCGCATGATCCCAAACTACTACTACCTACCATTCACAAGGATGAGGAAGACAGACAAGCTCTTCGTAGGACGAGCATGACTAAAAAGGCATGAGCCGAACAAGCGTTGGCACGTGTTCTCAGAGTATGTGGTATCTTGCTGGTGATCGGGCGAAACGTTGCACCTCTCAGACATGAGTTGAGTTGGTGGATACCCACACACTCACACTCGGGCTTTTTTTTTTTTTTTTTTTTCTTTTTTTTTTTTTTTTTTTTTCATCTTTACTTTTTCTTCGTCTCAAGTTGAGGCAAAGCCATGCCGGCCGGCGCGCGGTTATGGATTTGCATGCCACGGGTTGGTAACACAACCTTGTCCCTTTCGTCCGCCCCCCTGCCAGCCGATCGATGCCACTCCGCCAGTGGTTTGGGACGGACAATGACGTGGCGTCCAAGCCTTGATCTTGACCGTGACCGTGACTGTGATCCCCAGGAGGATGTCGGGCAAGACGCACATTATTTATTCTTATTCGGCGGCTGACGGGACGAGGCGGCCAGGCACCTACCTACTCGAGGAAGCTTGGCCGGCACTCATGCATGGGGGAGAGAGGCACATGCGAGATGGATTGGCGTGCGTGTGTTTGCGTGTGTGTGTTTGCGTGTGTGTGTGTGTGTGTGTATGTTTGTTTCTTCTTCTTCGTCGTCGTCGATGTACTCCCCAAGGAGAAACGTGAGAGATGGTCATTGCGCGAGGAGCCTCACATGATGGGAGGGGGGGGGGGGTGTCAAATTAAGAAGAGAGAGAAAAACGAAGAAGAAACAATCACATTCCACGCCAGCTATTCATGCGCGAGGCCGCCGTCGCCAACGTCCATTTGTTCTTGTTTCTTCATCTTCTCCACATCCATCTTCATTCTTCTTGCTTATTGTTGGATCCTGTCTATGCGGGAGGGTACGCACAAGAGTGTGTGTGTGTGTGTGTGTGAGTGATTGATGATGATGGATGGATGGATGACTCTTTGCTTTAATGGGGGGGGGGGGGGGGGGCG
>JABAEC010000088.1:33434-85520 GCA_013435705.1 Claviceps paspali | reverse complement strand
AACCCCCCCCCCCCCCCCCCCCCCCCCCCCCCCCCTCCACATCCCCACCGATCGATCACGAGACCACACAGGAATGAAATAAAGCAAATTGCCATGTTCGATGTTCGATTTGATCCGGCAATTTCACATGAATTACCTGTTCATGCGTGGACGAGACGAAGGATCTCATCTCCCAATTATCTCTTCCTCTCTTTCTTTCTTTCTTTCTTTCTTCTAGTATCTTTTCCTCGCCGTGTTCCACGATGGCGCAGCAGCCAGGAACAAGAATGAAAGATGCAAGTTGCGCGGGGTCCCCGGTTCATCCGTCTTCGAGCGCCCCGTGCGATGGTGGCTGCTCGAGTCGGCAACGTGAACAATGGCATGCAGGAAGAAGAAGAAGAAGAAGAAGAAGAAAAAAAAGGGCCATATGCGTTGCGAGAGGGGAGAGGGAGAGGGAGAGGAAGGGGGGGGGGGGTGATGTTTTGACCGTCTCGGCCACGTTTCATGGCCCGAACTTGCATTGGGTTTTGGACTTGCATTAAGGGTTTGAAACCGCTTTTTCTTCTCTCTTTTTCTTCTTCTTCCGTTCTTTCTCTCACTATCTCTCCATTCTCATTTCCCCCTAAAAAGCTTTCACGTGTTTTTTTTTTCTGTTTTATCTTCCATTTTTCAAATGCCACGTCTGTCTTCCAACCGTTGTTTTTTTTTTCTCTCGGTCACAAAAAAAAAAAAAAAGGGGGGAACACATCGCACATGACTTTGTTACATCTTGGACGTTGACGTGGGCCAAAAAAAAAAAAAAGTGACGTCTCATTTTCGCTGTCTTTTTTTTTTAATAATTCTCCGTTGCCTTTCGCACTTGAAGTTTTATTCCTATTCATCCCCTCCTTTGTCTTTGTCGGACAAAACCATGTGTTGTCATTTCTTGGCCGTGGCGGCGCGTCACGTAACGGGGTGATAACGCAGAGGAAGGCATGGGGTTGGTTTCAACAAGAAGATATTGGGGGAAAAAAAAAAAGAAAAAAAAAAAGCCAAACTGAATTTTGCATTCGCGTCTTATGCCCTTCGCCATGCTACTACGTAGTACATGCTTTTTTTTTTTTGCCTTCTCTTGCTCCATTGAGCTGTTTGAAACCACAAATTCACGCACAGCGACGACTCGGTCTCCAGACGACAACAACAAATCAGGGGGCCATCGGCCACGGATCGAGGAGCAGCAAACCGTCGCCGAAGGGTCCATGGGCAAAGAGGGTCATGGTCACGGTCATGTCCTTTCGTTTCATGTCCACAGTATTCATGTCTGTCTCTGTCTCAAGGTGAAGTGGAAAAGAGGACCACCTCTTGCTTTCCCATCCCGTCCATGCGTACAACATTACCGCAGAACCCAATGTCCCACGTACCCACGCAAACGAATAAAACAGAGAAAAAAAATAAATAAAAGAAATCAAGGAAAAAAAAATGAAAGAGAGAAAGAAGAGAGAGAGAAAAAAAAAAGAGGACCAAACTCCATCCAGTTTCCATTCCTCAGTTCCATCCAAACGCCTGGTTCCCTTCCTCTCAAAATCCATCCTTCTCGCCCCCCAAACCACAGCCCTCAAGCAAACAACAACCAAATCCCAAAAAACAACAACGTGACCCTCCCCCCTCGATCAACAGCCAAAAAAACACCACCGGAACCCCCCCCCCCCCCCCCCTTCGGCCCTTCCATCCAAAAGCGCAGTTCTGCTTTCCCGGCAAACACTTCACCACCCGCTTCCTTCAAAAACCTCATCCCAAAACGCGGTCATATGATTGACGTCCTTCTTCCTTCCCGCAAGGCATGGCTTCTCCCCCCCCCCCCCCAACCCCCCTGCCGATTGCCAGGGAGGTCTGCCTGCCCCCGGGCGTAGCCGTCTAGACCCGGATAAAAAGAGACAATGGGAATGAATGGAGCCTGGCGTTCAGGCGGCAAGCATGTTTTTTTTTTTTTTTTTTTTTTTTTTCCCCCTTTGACGAATCCGTCGTCTTCTCTTCTTGACGGCGCGGCGCTAAGGAAACGCGGGGAGAGGGGACGACAAGGAACAAGGGGAAATAAGCATTTTGGATGGACTAAAACAAACGTTTTACCCCGCGGGTCCAATCAATATGTAATATGGCAGATTTAAATGAACGACGGTGAGAATTCCATCATAGGAGCGCTTCTTTTTTTTTACTTTTTTTTTTATTCTCTTGAAAGGGGGATAGAAAAAAGGGGGGGGAGAGAGGGGGGGGGGTGGGTTGGTCCCCTACATGTGGTTTTTTTCTTCTTCTTCTTCTCTGCGTTGGTTGGTCTGCAAGATGGAAAGCGGCACGGGGTTCTGGAAACATCACCCCCCCCCCCTTTTTTGTCTTTTTTTCGTTTTCTTTCCATGCTCGTCTTCCTTGTCCACCACCAATTCACCACCAATGATGAGCCCATGGGTATGTACCATATATCCGGGGGACGCCCGACGTCTTTCTCTTCTCGCAGGATGCCCCTGGCACATGCCCCCCCCCCCCCCCCGTCTTCCCCATCTCTTCCATCTGGTTACTAGCCCCAGACGCTACTATCCATGTAAGCCAAAAAAAAAAAAAACAAACCCCAGCCGCCGACCCTACCTGCCCTGCTGGGACGATTTCCGGGATGAACTGTCGTGGTCACTTGGGATGAGGGGTTTTGGCTCCTCCCAGGAAATCTCCGTATCCTCGTTGGATGCCCTTTTGACTCGGCCTAGTTGCTGGAGACTTTTGATCATGAGATTTTTCATACACCGACACCCCCCCCCCCCCCCCTTTCCTTCTTCTTTCCCACGTTGCCCTGCCCTGTCTGCAAGCCGAACAACAGACGGCGGAGATTTCTGTCGAGGAACTCGTTTCCCCCATCATGACTACCGCCGCCGAGTATAATAAGTTGTCTGTGTTTCCCGCATTCTCGGACTTGTCTCTGTTCTGAGCTTCTATCCTTTCTTGTCTCCTCATTTTATCTCTTTTCCGGAAAGGGAGCAAATAAGAGACAGCTTCGTCAGTCCTTTTATATATATATATATTCACACACTCTCCTTAACTTTGTTCTGCCGGGTGTACATCACGTTCCCTCCTCCTTCCTTGGAATCAGACGACAATTTCATTCTCCCTCTCCCACTTGGTCGTCCGCCCCCCCTGCTCTTTTCGTTTCTCGGAAAAAAAAAAAATAATGGTCAACTACCACGTCCTGTCCGGCATGCTGCTGGCCCTCGCCGCGTCGGTGGCAAACGCCGGAAACGCCCCCAACTACCCCGGCTACATCCTCCACTGGCAGGACAACTTCGTCGGGGCGAAGAGCGCCTCCCCCAACGGAGCCAACTGGAACCTCATCAACGGGTTCCTCAACGTCAACGGCGAGCTGCAGACGTACACGTCGAGCACGCGGAACGTCCAGCTCAGCGGCAGATCGCTCCTGATCGCGCCCTTGCGCGACGGCCACACCAGGAAGGGCTGGACGTCGGGCCGCCTCGAGAGCAAGTACGTCTTGACGCCCGCCCCTGGCAAGATCACCCGCGTCGAGGCGTCCATCCGCTTCGGGTCCAACTCCCAGGCCGGCAAGAAGGGCATGTGGCCGGCCTTCTGGATGCTCGGCGACTCCCTCCGTCACGGCGGCTCCTGGCCCGCGTGCGGCGAGGTCGACGTCATGGAGCAGGTCAGCGGCGCCATGACCGGCTACGGCCACGTTCACTGCGACAGGTATCCCGGCGGCATCTGCGGCGAGCCCACGGGCCTCGGAAGCTCCGTCGGCATCGCCAACAACGGCTGGCACGTCTGGCGCGTCGAGTTCAACCGTCGCAGCAACGACTGGAGGCAGCAGGTCCTCACCTGGTTCGTCGACGGCCGCCAGTTCAACAGCATAAACGGCGCTCGTATCGGAAACCCCGCCATCTGGGCCACTCTTTGCCAGAAACCCATGTATTTTGTCCTCAACGTTGCCGTCGGCGGAAGCTGGGTATGTCGCACCTCCTTTTTGCCTTCTTTCCCATTCTATCCCACCTGCTGCTACTCGTCAACGGATATACTGACGTCCCCCTCCCCCCCCTTCTATCAGCCCGGATATCCCACTGGGGCCACGCAGGATGGTTTCGGCTCCGGAATGGAAGTCTCCTACGTCGCTCACTATTCCAACTGATCGTGAGTGGACCCGGAACTTTCGGGCGAAAGCTCTCCGAGGGCAACGACTTGCTATGATCGAGTTATACTTTTACACTCACTACGTCTTTGTAATGCATTCGAGTACATTTTCTTGTCATGATTTTGTTTCATGTCGCACATATTTCTCTTCTTCGCTTCTTCTCTTCTCCCCCTCATGATATACCTTCTATTTATGTCTTCGCTGTATATAGTTCCTCAGTCGCTTCCCCTATAGATGTTGGTACATACGCCTGCGCTTTCCGGGCATGTATGAGAAGCTGTACATATGATATCTAGACTTCTTGCTCCACGCACTCGGGTGTTGTTGTCCTTCTCCTTGGCGGGCATCGATGGTGCGTTTTGGCCGTTGTTGACTGACAGCCAACATGGTAAACCATGTAGGCAGTCACGGAATCAAGATGACGAATTGTCCGAAACGGAGTAGTCCGTGCGTGTGTCGAATGGCTTGACGTCGTCAAAACTCCCCGTCCGCCGCCGCCGCCGCCGCCGCCGAAACATGTGCAACCTCAGCTGCCGCCCTTCTCCATCATCTCAACAAGGCGGTCCATTTCCCCAATCTCCCGCTCAACCTCGCGCCTCTCCTGTTCCTGCAAATTCCAGACCGTCCGCAGCGTATCCGCCATGAACGGCTTCATGACCGACAACTTGCCCGCGCGGTAGTCGTACAATGCGATGTCCTCGAAACACCGCGCCGCCACGCGCCTGTGCCTCTCCGAGTAGATGACGGCGTCAAGGTGAATACTCGTCGAACTGCTCTCAGGCCGCTGAGACAGCTTGTGAATGACGGTGATCTTGTCAGGATATGTGACGGGCTGATAGCGGGACGCGGCGCCCGACGTTAGTGGAACGGAAAAACTAGGATAGATGGAGAAAGACGCGGAAAGGGGGATTTTTTTTTTAAAAAAAAAATATGAGGATAAAAAAGGAGAAAGAAGACCAGACTGACGAGCTTGAAATCCGTCTTGATGCTCTTGAGGATGAGACCGAAGCCGCGGGGGCTCATGACATCCAGCCACTGTTGGCGCTCCTCTGGCGGTGCGTGGGCGGCAAACGACGTGACCCAGTTGACGCGCCCGGATTCGGCGTAGCGGTTGTACACGATGTTGTTGACATGACCTTTTTTTTTTTTTTTTTTGGCTTGTCTCAACGTCTAGTTACGACGAAATTTCGTTTTTATTTTTCTTCAGGAAGAGTCGAATATCGCTGCTTACCCTGTCGACTCAATCTTCAATGTCAGACCAACAACACAACACCCTTCTTCCTTGAGAAACAAGCCAAGCTAAGCTTCATGGAAAAAGGAGGCGTTCGACGCTACTCACCATGCTGTCCATGTCGCCCCAAGCCACGGGAACCCGGTCCAGGCCCCTCCACCTCTCCCCGGTCAGGAAGCCCTCCCTGCCGGCCGACAGATCCAGCCAGCGCCGTTGCAAGTCTCCCGAGATACGCTCTAGCACCTCGGCATCGCCGGCCCCAGCCCTGATGCGCAGTGCCTCGACACGGCGCTGCAGATCGGGGAGCCATCGCGGGTTCGGCCTGGAGACGTCTTCGGAGGCTTGCCTCGCATGGGCACTTGAGCTGAAGGTCCGGGATGCTGCTCTGTGGCACGGACAAGGCCAGACCGCCCTGGGGAAAATCTGCATCATCGACATGTGGTTCTTCCCAGTCGATCGTGGCGTCCTGCGTCGGTCGGTCGTGACGTCGCTCTCATCCAACTCGATGGATTGATGCTACTACTACGTAGTACGTAGTAGTACAGGTACAGTAGTACGTACAGTAGTAAGTAGTGCTAGTACTTAAGTAGTACGTATAGTACTACGTAGTAGACAGTAGTTCTGGAGAGGGCTGCTGACGTAATGCATACACATGTACATGCTAATGCGACAATGCCTGCAGCATACGTCATGTCACGAATCCTTGACCACGGCAGCCGACGAATCAAGGGCACAATTTGTCAGCATGCATGCCCTTACCGGGACGTGGGCTTGTCAAGCATATCGAGCCGTGCGCCGCCAATCCAATCCTGGATGCGTTCTTATCCAGGATGCCTGCTTATCCACTTCGGACTGCAAACTGCATCTACGATTCGTCTCACAATTGAAACAAAATGAAAAAAAAAAAAACCACCGTGGTATCATTATGCCTCGTGACGCACGTTGATCTAGTATCAAGACGCGCGTCCAACAAGGAGGGGCCTTTGTTTTCTTTTTTTTTTTAAGAAAAACAAAAACAAAAACAAAAACAAAAAAAAAAAGAGTAACGCCTCTCCCAGATAATAGATACATGGACAAAAGAAAGATAAAAACAAAAAAAAAAGCAAAAAAAAAAATGTATCAACCCGACCCGATAAGTTCCCAGCCTTCCTTACCTCGCCTGCGGGTGGGAGTAGCTCTGCCGACGACTAGCAGAAGGCGTGCCGCGTGGCGTTCCCCTCGGAGTAACCCGGCTTTCGCCAAAGAAGCGGTTCTGCTGGCTGTAAGTTCGCGGCATCCCAGGACGCCGTGGTCCAGATGTAGCCGAGCCTGTGCATAACATGATTAGTATGAGAATTTGTCTTCGGCATACGAAGTAGGAGCGAAATAAGTGGGCGCCCTTGTCGGACAAACTATGCCATGAACGAATCGACAAAAAAAGAAAAAAACAAAAAAGAAAAAAAGAAAAAAAGAAAAAAAGAAAAAAAGAAAAAAAAAATCCAGACATGGCTTACCTGGTCGTTCGACGTCACCGTTCGTGGAGCTGCCGTGGTGTTCTTCGTGTTCCTGACGCTCGCCCGCCAGCTTTTGAGCAAAGGGCGACCGCTTCCGCAGCTGAGGCCCCTTCCAGTAGATGACGTACACGGCAATGACGAGAACAAAGGAGATGCAAAATAGAATGGTACTCGCGTAATTGAGGTTCTTCCCGCTCGATTTGCTAATGTTTTCGAAAAACGGTACGGCAGGTACCGTCAGCACACCAGCCAGGAAGTCTCTGGCCCAGCCGTTGCCGCCAGTGGCCGAAGCAGAGTAAGGACCGTAGGCACAAATCATATAGTCGATCGTGGCCATGTAGATGGCGTAGTTGGCGATGCCGACGATGGCGACGAAGATCATGGATCCGATCCAGTGAATTGGGGGACCTTGAATCGTCCACGCGAACCCAATCAGGCCAATGGGTAAGCAAGGGGCCAGGTAGAGAAGGAACCATAGACGAGACTCGTACTGCACTCGCTCGTCATTGGGCTTGGCGGCTCGCTCCTTGATATTGCGGCGGATGGCGGGGATGAACATCAGCCAGGCAATCACATATCCGATGCCGATGGAAATGAATGTCAGGCCGACCTGCACCGGGGTGAAGCCCCATTTTCCGTGGTACACCAGCCCGAAGGACTGGATGAACATGAAGATGAGCGCATCGGAGAAACCCGACAGCAGGGACAATACCAGGACGATGGGCTCGGTGACAAACATTCGAAACGGCCGAACCCAGGTCACGAGGATTTCCTTGGCCGAGAAGCGATCGCCGAAGGGGACCAGCTCGTCGGGACCCCAGAAGTTTTCGCCCGTCTCCTTTCTGCGCCTCTTGGCGATGCGGTTCATCATGATGGTGGTTCGGGTCTCGGGAACAGTGAAGGCGTGGATGAGCTGCACGACACCACCAAGGATAAGTTGGATCCAGATAGACCACCTGTGACAAACATCAATCAATCAGCATCGACCGCTTGTCGGTTCGCGAGAGGCGTCGTGCGTTCCCCACTTACCTCCAGTTCAGGTACTGCTCAGTGAAGCCACCGACAATAGGGCCGAGGACGGAGCCTCCGACCGAGGAAAAGACGACGTAGGCGACGGCGTACTGCTGAGTGTCGGCCTCCCACATATCCGCAATCATTCCGAGCGTGACCGAGCCACCAGCCGACGACAAACCACCCAGCGCTCGACCGACCATGACGGTGGCAAAGTTTGGCGCCAGTGCGACGGGCAATTGCCAGATGTTGACGAGAAGAAGTGAGAGCTGGAGGATAGGCCAACGACCGAATTCTTCGGACCACGGAGCCCATAGCTCGCAGCCAAATGCGTACAGGACCAGGAAGATCATGGCGCCGCATCGCGCAGCCTGGTCGCTCACGCCAAACTCCTCAGTCATGCCGGGAATTGCATTGGAATACAGCGAGGTGTTGAAGTTCATGGACACCTGCACCCAGAAGATGACGGTGAGAATGTACCATTTCTTCCAGTTCGGGAAACTGTATCCCAGCTCGCTGTAGCAGTCGTCTTCGGTGATTTCGTACTTGTCATAAGTACCCAGCTTTTCCAAAGCAGCGCCGTCGACAGCCATGTCGTTGGAGGAGTTGGGGGTTTCGTCATGAGATCTTCTTTCCAGCTCACTAGATTCGCATTTTTTGAGCTTATCGTTGGCGATTTTCAGATCTTGCTGGTTCATGACCTGTGGAGGGTCTTCTGAGAAATGGGTGTGCGGCATGTTGTCTGTTTTTTTTTTTTTTGCCTGTTTTTGGCAAACGCCGATTTTGATGGATTTTGACGCCCTTGTCCGTCACTGCTCCAAAGGTAGTTCTCCCCCTTTCCTTCTTTTTCTTTTTGGTTAGATAGATGACAGAAAATGGGGTATAGGAGAGAGGAGAAGGAGAGAGAGGAGAAGGAGAGAGAGAAGGAGAGAGAAGAGAAGGAGAAGGAGAGAGAGGAGAGAGGGACAAGGAAGGAATGGCTCGGAGAAGAGAGAGATGGGGGAAAGAGAGATCAAGAGGACTTAAGTTATAATGTGGGCAACAGAGTGGAATTTATAATGCAAGATGGAGAAAAAGGAAAAAAAGGAAAAAAAAAAACCAGAAAACTTACACTCGGGGGGCCTTTCCTTAAAGGGAAGGGGTTAAGGCTTCTTGCCAGCATCTAGATAAAACAAGCTTCTAGGAGAAAAGAGGGCGTGACCGGCCCCACACGCGGGACAGGATTAGAATTTAGATGGGCATGGCCATGACATGCATGGTTCATAACTAGTGGCCACCAAGTTTCCTGTCCGCGCTGGGTGTCCGCGCTGGGACTGTCCGCGCTGGGAAGAGGCTTTGTAGTTTTGTCATAACATTGTCGTCCAGGTTGTCCAGTTCCAGTGTTGGGTGCGTCAATGAATCCGGGGATCGTAACCACGGTCTTTTTCGATCTAGACCCCAGATCTCAAATCATCCACTGGGTAGTGGCGAAATAAGGAATTTCCATATCCATCGGGATATCCGAGGCAACACTTTGAATGGCTGTCTTGCGCCCGCATTGCCGTTCTCGTCTGAGACATCGAGCTGCAAATGCTGTTCTCGTCTGGTCTCGTCTGCGAAATGGGAAGCCACTTGTCTTTTTCTAACTTTGGTCTTTTTTTTTTTCGGCTCCTAGTGGCGGGGGGTGTGTGCCTTTTTGTGCCTAGCCACTTGAACTTGCCAAAGTCAAATCGCCCGAGACCCGTGACCCATCGAATCGCCAAAGTTGTCTGAAAACAAAAGAAGAGCGCCTAGCAAAGGCATTGTTGTGGCCCTGGCGATTGACCCCGCCGCAAATGCGCTTGAACATGATAACCCGGCGAGCGCGTCTTCTGTGATCGGCGCTCCAAGGCGGCATACTCGTCGATGCACGGTATCGTCACGGCATTTCTTTTCCATCGATGGTGGCTGGCAAGGATCAGCTGCCATTGGTCGGTAAGCCGCATCAAGTCCACCGACCGGATCATGTACGCCGCCAGTATTTGCTTTGTTCCATGACGCAACACCGAAGCTTGTGGGAGTTGTGTTGCTTTGAGTTGAGCCACCACATGCATACTACAGGACAAATAAGCCTGGGTATAAAACAATGCCCACTGGAGCCTAGTAGGGAGAGCCAACGCCGCATGAGTTCGAGAATCCGGGGTTGTCGCAGGAAAATAAAAAAAAGGGAGATGAAGAAAGATTGAGTTCCACGCTGAGCCAGATTTAAGTTTCACATGCTGACACGAGACGAATACCAAAGGCAACGTAAAAAAAAAAAAAAAAGAATTCGAGTAGGGTGCTGTTCAAGGTTGGTCGTCAATGATCGACAATGACGTGGGGGTACCTTTGCGTCTGCCTTGCTTTGTGTCGAGTTTCACGACCAACCAATTGTTGTCGTGGAAAACAAAACGTGCAATTCAAGGACAAAAGGCTCAAAAAGCACTCCACCCTTTTCTATTTTCTTTTCTTTTCTTTTCTTTTTTTTTCTTTTTTTTCTTTTTTTTTTGCATTTTCTGCGTTTTTTCCTGGAAGCCGCGACGCAATTCATCAAGTCCCAGCCACTGTACATAGTACTCATTGAACGATTCTTAGTACTACTACTACTAGTAGTACTAGTAATCAACAATAGGCCGCTCATTCTTGATTTTGTTTGGTCCGCTGCCAATCCTGAACTAAAAACACCAGAGCCTGCATTCCGTATTGTGGGTTGGCCGGGACAACCAGATCGGCCGACGGCATTAGCAGACAAATGCCCGAAATAACAAGGATTCGCGAGATGGCCTCCCAACTGTCTGGATCTTAGTTTCTGCAATTTCCCCCCTCCACACTCGTCTAAATGGAGCTCACCTCAATTCCTCGGATCAAATTGTTTCTTGGTGTAACGGCAGCACGTGTTGTGTCCTGCGAGGCCTTCAGCAACTTCAGCAATGCCTGGCACGACTCGGTACTTTGCCACCACCGTCATCGTGCGTAAACTGGTGGAGATGTCGGCTTGATCCTGTTAGATCGGGGGCGAAAAAAAAAAAAAAAACAAGCGCTGTGTGAGGCTTTTTGTCCCCCCCCCCCCCGAACCTTTTCGACGCATGTTGGTGTGGTGGTTCGTGCGTTTGACTCCAGCTGCCTTGCCTGCAGCTGTCTGCACCTGCACCTGCTGGACATATTTTTTCTGGTTGATTTGTTTTTTCAATCAAATCCCCAACAGAAAGAACCCATCGACATCAAAAGACACATTTGCAGCCTGATGTTTTACGTGATCTCGTAATAACCGGATATCTGCAAGGCCGTCTTGTCCAAGTCTAGGCGAGACAAGTTGAGTCTAAAATCCCGCCGTTTTCATAGCCGTGAGTCCGGGTACGTCACCGTTTGACGCGCAAGATGCAATTGCATTCTGGTATACAGGTTTTTCGATGGTCAATTATGGCGACCGTGCTGCGATCAATACCGAGGTGAACATACGATTTCAAGATTGAGAGGAACATCGCCGGTCCTTCTTGGGAATGATTAATTCGTAACGCTTGGTTCGCCAGCCGGAGTGAAATCATGACAAGATCCGTCATTGGTTGGTCGATTACGCGAGTTCTTGTACTAACTAACATCTCATCTGCAGGGAATTCTGATGGCTTACGAAAGACGTGCTAGGCTGCCTACAGACATACTAAAAGTTAAAATGATGAAGATCAAGTCAACGACCGTCTGATAGTTTTAAAACTTGGCACAATTTTTATTATTTCTAAACTACATGTCGATAACACCATTGACGTGCCGCGTGAATTGGTTTTACTACCTCAGCAACACATGTCCATGGCGCATCTGGACTAACTGTATGGAACCCATCCCGCCCGATAGAACTAATGAGTCAGCTCACCTTTCGCCTGGATGGCGCCCTGCCCATCATTGGACATCTCAAGCGTTAACCTCCAAACTGCCAGTCCACCCGAGGCCGTTGATGCCGATGGCGCCACGTCCACACCTTGTAATTGCGCGATGGGTCTGAATGCCCTCTTGTGCCAGCTTCAGCATCAGGGACAGAGTCGTAGCCGGAGTCGGAACTCGGTGTATAGCTAGAGTAGGGATCCGAGTAGGCATCAGGATCCGAGTAGGCATCACGGTCCGAGTAGGTGTCAGAATCCGAGTAGTAGGTATCACGGTCTGAGTAGGTGTCAGGATCTGAGTTGTAGGCATCACGGTCTGAGTAGGTGTCAGGATCTGAGTGGTAGGCATCACGGTCTGAGTAGGTGTCAGGATCTGAGTGGTAGGCATCACGGTCTGAGTAGGTGTCAGGATCTGAGTGGTAGGCATCACGGTCTGAGTAGGTGTCAGGATCTGAGTAAGGAGCGGTATCGGGATAATGCTCGGTATCGGGGTAGTGCTCAGTGTCGGGATAAGGGCTGGGGCCAGGAGCTGTGCTGGACGCGGGACCAGGAGTAGAGACGGGACCAGGAGTAGAGACGGGACCAGGAGTAGAGACGGGACCAGGAGTAGAGACGGGACCAGGAGTAGAGACGGGACCAGGAGTAGAGACGGGACCGGGGCCGAAGATGCCATCAGAACTAGAGATGGGGCTCGGGCCGGAGCCGGTAGCCGTGCTAGAAATGAAACCAGAGGTTGAGTCAACGTTCGTGATAGAACCACCAACGCGAGGGTTAGTGGGACCCAACGTAAGATGTACCCCACTGGGGCCGAGGGAATCGTTGATCGCCTTTGTGATGCAGCCAAGGGCATTCGGTCCAGAGGTTGGGTTGGAAGCGCATTCAACGACCTTGATGCCCCGAATTGGTCCCAAATCAGAGACACACCGTCCCACATTTGTAGCCAGATTTTCCGTTCCCAAGTCGGCGAGACTCGTGCAAGAGGGGGGTAGCGAGGTTACACATAGCTCAGAAAGTCTTCCTTTAAGGCAAGAGAAAATGTCGATGCCACTGTTGTTTTCTAACCCCTTGTTGCGATCGAGACACAGCTCAACTGTGGTGTTATAGACGCCCAACGAAATCTTGCAATCGAGAATGCTGGGGACTATACTTGGTCCAGTGACGTCCTGAAGAGCATTGCAAGCTTCAGGGAGCTCAGCCACACAACTAGGGACTGGTGGGACAATGGAGATAGGACAGATGTTGCCCAGATCAGGCAGGCCGGTATTGCTGAGAAGACAGCTCACGATATCATCGCCACTGGTAAGCCCTTTGGTCAAACAGTCACGCGTCTTGGAAACGGCAAAGGGGCCCAGCGCCGCAGTGCAGTCAGCGGCTTTGGAAACAACGTCACCGCCGCTCAGCCCCGAGAGATCTGTACAGGCGCTTGGGAGAGCGCGGAGGCATACGCTGGAAATAGCGCCTTTAAGGCAATCCACAACACCGGATCCTGTAAGTGCTCGAACGTTCGTGAGACACTGAGAAATTGTTCCGACGGCAAACGGTCCAAAATCCTTAGTACATTGGCTCATCTGCTTATCGACATCTCCCAAACTGGCACTAGCCAAATCCTGGCAGGATTGAGGAATTTCGGAAGCGCAGACGGATGCTGTAGGCAAGACCGACACACAGGTTGTCGACGAAGATGACGTGCTGGTTTTACTGGTAGACGTGGGGCTGGCCGTGGTTGAAAGCTGAGATGCTGAGGAACTGCTCACGATGGTTGTGAGGGTGGACAATGGAACAAACGAACTAGACGTCGCTCCGGAAACAGAAGCCCAAGTTGAAGCTTGTTGTGAGGTAGATCTCGGAGCAGAGCTAGACGCAGCATTTGAAGCCAATGCAGAGGATGCTGCGGAAGAGACCTGCGGAGTTGAAAATCCGCTGGCCGTCGAAGCGACAGTTTTTAGGGAGACCGGATTTGTAGAAGCCAAGACGGACGAAGACGCACGTGGAGCTTCGTTGGATCCCGAAAAGATGCCTGCGGTGGAGGGAAGACTCGAAGCATTAGGACCTGACGTAGACGCCGTAGAGACTGCATCGGAACTAGGATTTATGCCATTTGTCGTCAAGGCAGGGGTCGCCACGGACAAAGAAATCGAGACAAGCGGAACAGACTCTTCTACCTTAAAACCTGGCGACTTCAGGGAAGCGGAGGAAGGAGTCGAAAGTGCTGTTGAAGAAGGCCTTTGCGAGCTCAAAGCAAAAGAAGATCCTGATACTGAAGCGGCGCTAGAAACAGGATTCAGAGCTGTTGATGCCAGGGCAGAGGGTGAAACAGACGTCGTGGCAGGAATGGAAGGCACAGCGGAAGTAGGGCTTAAAGTTAACGATGACGGAAGCGAGAGAGGGTTTGAGCTGAAAGCAGAAACCGAAACCGAAGAAACTGGATTAGGAGATGAAATAACGGTCGAAATAGAGGCAGAGCTTAAAGTCGAGAAAGATACACTGATCGAAATAGATGAAAGCGAAGGAATGGATACCGGACCCGAAACCGAAATCAAGCTGGAAGAATTCAAACTCGATGACGTCGGACCAGAAACTGAGTTAAAGATGGATGATGGAACGGAAGTTGGGATGAGGTTAGAAGTAAACGTCAATGCTGATGACGGCAAGCCAGTAGCTAACACTGAGCCGGACGCAGAATTACCATTTGACGACGCCGACAAGGCTGGAGTAGAAACCGCCAACTGTAAGCTTGAAGACTTGAAACCAGACGAGGGAATAGAGCTAGAAACACCAAAAGATGCTAAAGACGTTGCCGCTACCCTTGAAGAAGAGGTGACGGCGGGAGCAGAACTCGACGCAGAAACCGATGCCATTGTGGAAGTTGACGGCGAGCTTGGAGTCGAGTTCAAGCCAGGCACAGCGGTGCTGAGACTCAAGTATGACGCAGGCTTCGCAGATGACAATGACAAAATGGAAAGTGGGATCGAGGTTGAAGCAACTTGTAAGCCTGAAGTCACAGGACTGGACGCCGAGTTGGAGGACAATGCTGCTGTCAAACTAGAAAGTCGAGCGTCGCTTGTGGCAGGAATCGAGGTAGATGCTGTCTGTGTATTTGACACCGAAAGAGAGATCAAATAAGATGCAGACTGTGAAGTCGACGATGCGATGTTAGAAAATGCTGCCGTGCTAAGAGTGGGAATCGATGTGGAAGGCGCTTGCAGGCTGGAGACCAGCGCGGTGAGGGAAGCGGGTGACACGGTGGAAGTAGCAGATAGACTGAACGTCGCTGGCGAGCTAAGCGGTAGGCCAGAGCTAGAAGCAGCAGGTAAACTGGGAGATACCGATAGGCTAGTTGACAAGCTCGCATTGGAAGGAATAGGTAGATTGGACGTTGCTACCGAGGTGAGCGGCAAGCCAGAGCTCAAAGTGATCGGTAAGCTAGTTGGCAAGCTGACGCTAGAAGCAGCAGATAGACTGGACGTTGCTACCGAGGTGAGCGGCAAGCCAGAGCTCAAAGTGATCGGTAAGCTAGTTGGCAAGCTGACGCTAGAAGCAGCAAATAGACTGGACGTTGCTACCGAGGTGAGCGGCAAGCCAGAGCTCAAAGTCATCGGCAAGCTAGTTGGCAAGCTGGCACTGGCAGGAACAGATAGTGTCAAGGTTCCCTCAGAGATGATAGACAAGCCAGAACTAGAAACTGGAGCAGAGCTCAGAGAAAAATTTGACGGGCTGGAAACTGTCGAGACGCCAGAAACAGCCACTGTCCCCGAAAGAGGGGCGGATGAGGAGCCAGGACTAATGACTGGGGTTGAAACTGACGCCGAAACTAAGCTTGTCGCCGAGAATGGCAGAGGTGCTGAATTGGAAGACACAATTGAGGAGCTCGACACCGTCGTTACACCAAAACTCGTAAGAAAGCTCGACGCCGGTACAGAATTAGACGCTCCGCCCGAGGTAGGCGTCAGACTCTGGGTTGAGCGGCTCGTCAACGGTGCTGATATTGTACTAAACGACGCAGAGGACAGCAGACCAGACGGGACTGGAACAGAAGAAATGAGTCGTGAGCTTGAGGTTGAGCCAGACAATTCTGCTCCCGAAGACGGTGGCGACAGCAAACTAGACGTTGGTATTGATAACAATGACGAGATTGATAAGCTTGATGCTGATGAAGGCAACAAAGCAGATGAGTCTATACTTGAAGATAGCGGAACAAGGGTTTGAGAAAGGGCAGAGCTGGATGGTCTGGGCAGTGTCATGAATGTCGTTGTGATCGATATAAATGCTGTGGGCGTTGATAACGGTGTTGATAACATCGACGTTGATGAAGGTGGAGAAACGGACGAGACCAAACTATCAGATGTAGGTACTGCCAGAGTCGAGAGCCCTAGGCCAGAAGATGCCGATATTGAAAGACTTGGCGTAGTAAGTGATAAAACTAAGCTCGAAGATGTCAACGCTGACGAATTTGGCAAAGCCGAGGTGAACGATACCGGCAATGACTGAGACGGCGATTGGGTCAACACAGATGTCTGCGGCGTTGGCAATGACGTTGGCACCGATGAGACCATCTCAATTGAAGACGGAACCGACAAGACGGAACTAGAGGATCCTCGAATCAATGTAGTTGGTGAAGTGGGAGTCAAGAGTGAAGTGTCGAGACCAGAAGGCAATCCTGTCGTCAAAGCTGGGCCAGACGTTGATGGTCCTGAGAGTGGCAGCGAGCTGGGAAATGACGAAATTGAAGAGGCTAACGATGCTGAGCCGACTGATGTTGGTCCTGATGAACCCGGCGAAGCCACGTTTGAAGTGAATGAACCAGTTGCAACTAGGCTGGATGAAGCCAGTCCTGAAGAAAGCGTAGGAATCGGGCCAGATGATATTGTCGTGGGAAAAGGCGACAAAGGACTAGAAAATCCTTGACTTGATGACGCTGACGAAGCTGAGACAGTAGGCGTTTGTCCCGATGGATTGAGCGAAGGTAGGCCAGAGGACGATAGGGGCGGCACAATCAGGCTGGATGATACCGCCCCTGAGGAAGGTGTCATCAAAGTAGACAATGTTGGCAGTGATGAGATCGGGCCTGTTGATGACAAAGATGGCGAAACTACACCAGACGACGCCGCCACTGAGATTGGACCTGACGATAGAGCTGGCGAGACTAAGCTGGATGCTGTCTCTACTGTGGTAAGACCTGATAGCGTTGGCGCTGATGAGAGTAGGCCTGATGTCGATAGATTTGGCGAAGCCAGGCTAGATGAAATCGTCCCTGGTATGGTCACAGATGATGTCGGCAATGACGAGATTCGGGTTAATGTTGGTGGACTTTGTGTGTCAATGCTAGAAACCACACCTGACGAAAAATCTGGAGTAACTATACTGGGAACCGGCTCTGACGAAGACCTTATCAGAGTAGACGATGTTGGCACGGAGACCAGACCTGACGACAGAGCTGGAGAAACCGAGCTGAATACCGTCTGTGAAGGTGTCAGACCAGATGACAGCACCGACGATATTGAGGCTGACGATGAAAGAGGTGGCGTAACAAGGCTGGAAACCACATCGGACAAAGTGGTTGATAATGTTGGCACTGGCAATGTCGCGTCTGATGATGACAAGGTTGGCGGAACTATGCTAGACAGCAGCTCTGATGTGCTTAGACCCGATACCGACGATAGCGACGAGATTGGGCCTAACGATGACAGAGTTGACGTAACGACGCTGGACAACTCCGTTAACGAAGGTGTTGGCACACTGGATATCAACGCTGACGATGAGATGGACGAAATCGAGCCCAATGATGATGGAGCCTCTGAAACGAGGCTGGATACCATCTCTGATGTCGTGAGATCAGATGGCAGAAGCGACGAGATTGGGCCGAGTGATGACAAAGTTGGCGAAACTAGGTCGGATGATGACAAACTTGAGGGAACGTTGCCAGAGAACGTCGAGTATGATGATTGCACCGAAATTGAGCCAGACGAGGCGAATGCTGATGTGACCGATGAAGGTATACCAGACAGTGTCGGTCCTGAAGAAAGTGGCAAGATTAGGCTGGATTCAACTGTGGAAGGAAGTGACGGAAGTGTGTTGGAAAGTGAAGTTATTGACGAGGTTGACAAAATCGAATCAGATGACACCACAATAGATGTAGCTGATGCATCTAATGTTGTTGCCGACACGCTTCCCAAAGACGTCGGAATTGATACACTGCCTGAAAAAGTTGTGTCCAATGACGTGGATAAATCCACGCTGGGTAGTGTCAGTGTTGAAGAGGTTAACGACACCAGTGCGGACAATGCTGAGCTTGGAGAACTGAAGCCCGGTGAAGTTGGGATAGACAGCGTCGTGGCTAGTGATGGCAATTCCGATGTCTGTCCCAGTGAAGAGGAGTCAAGCGAAGCGGTGGCTAAGGAAGTCTGCGGTCCTGACACAGAAGATGCAAATGCTGTTGATCTCTGTGCTGAAGTCGAGCCCGACAAAACCAGACTGGACACTGCTGATAGTGGTAAATCTGAGCTAGATAAAGACGGTACAGAAAACGCCAGACTTGATGGAACGGTTGCTGAGCTCACGACTGAAGTCAATGATGCACTAGGAAATGCTGTGTCTGAAATGATGGAAGAGGACGAAAGAGGCTCAGACGAAATTGCTCCTGACGGTGTCGATATGTCCAAGGTTGCGGTAGACAAGGTCGGGCCCGCTACCGTTGAGACAGAGGAACCTAGTTCAGATAATGACGAACCTGTAGCTCCTGATAGAGACGGCACAGGCTCAGATGAGACTAGTCGAATGCTCGTGGTCTCACTTGGTAGGATCGTGCTAAATGGCGATACGGATGAAGCTGAAGTGTAATCGGTCGACTGCAAACCAGAAATCGACCCAGGTGTTTCTGAGCCAGACAGTGTCAAAACAGATGATACTTGTACAGACAATGTCGTCGTTCCTGATGACACCAGGCTAGCAGTTGGTTCTTCAAAAGAAGCCGTGGGTATTGACGCAGAGCTTGAAAATATGCTCAGGGAGCTGGATATTAAAGCAGATGATGCAGGATTGGACGGCAGTTCTGTGGTAAACGCAGATCCTCCCGGTCGAGACGTTGACACTAGAGTCTCAAAGGTTGAGGGTATAGACGACAATTCCAAAGTAGATAGTGCTGACCCTGTCGACGGAATACTGGATATCAGTTGATCGGAAGAAGTCACGGGTCCCGTTGTTGATGGCACAATGCTTGGTAATGTAGACATGGAGCTTGAAGCTATGTCAAAAGACGTGACATTGGAGGGCAGTTCCGTGTCAGAAAATCCTGAAATAGATGGCGATCCTGTTGCTGATGTCAACGGTGATGCGACAGACAGTGTCGTAAGTCCTGAACTTGAGAGCGAAGACAGGGAGAACGATAGTTCTGACGAAGGATTCTGGGTGCCCGAAAGCAGACCTGTCAATGAAGCATCAAAAGAAGTCGGAAGGGGTGAAGTTGAACCACTGGAAAATGCTGATTGTAGCGACGTCGGTTCTCCAAGCGATGATGCGTCTGAAGTCAAGACAGATGTTGGCGCGTAAGACGCTACACTAGACAAGCCCGAGCCCAACGAAAGAATCGACGTTGGTATCGATGGAGTTTCTTTGGATGTAAATAGACCAGAGAGTGCTGAGCTTGATTGAGGTGTTGGAAACACGGAGCTAGAAACGGCGTTCGTAGAGCTGATCACGGGCGGCAACTCTTCGCTCAATGAAGATACACTCGGCAACAAACCGCTCGACGATAGGCTCGGCGACAAAATGGTGGATGACGACACAACCGACAATGTATTGCTAGACAATATGCCAGGCGATACACTGCTAGATAAAGACACACTGGGCAAAACACTGCCTGACGATAGGCTTGGCAGCACATTGCTGGATGTCGGTGGACCTGTCAGAATACCACTAGATGAAGGTACGCTCGGAAAGATGTTGCTAGACGGTACATCCAGCAATGTACTGCTAGAGAGATCGGGTAGAAAACTGCTGGTTGAAGACACACCAGGCAATACACTGTCAGACGTTACGCCGCTAGGTGAAGATACGCTCGGCAAGATACTGCTGGACGATGCACCTTGTAGTGTACTCAGAGACACACTAGGCGGCAAACTTCCAGACGATGCGCTTGGCAGGACACTGCTAGGTGACGGTATGCTTGGCAAAATGCTACTGGAAGCGACCGGAAGCAAGCTGCTCAATGATGATACCTCTAGCACAGTGCTTCCAGACGATGCGCTTGGCAGAATATTGCTAGGTGAAGATATACTTGGCAAAATGCTGGTCGATGCGATAGGAAGCGAGCTGCTCAAAAACGATGCACCAGGCAAGCCGCTGGCAGATGAAGATATGTCTGGTAAGATGCTGCTAGACGATGCCACCGGAAGCAAGCTGCTCAAAGACGATACACCAGGCAAGCTGCTGGCAGATGAAGATATGTCTGGCAAGATGCTGCTAGACGATGCGACCGGAAGTAAGCTGGGAGACGACGACGACGACACAGCCGGTAATGTACTGAGAGACAGACTAGGCAGTAAGTTGCTGGAAGACACACCAGGCAATACACCGCTGGATGATACGTTCGGCAATGGACTGCTAGATATGTCTGGAAATAGGCTGCTAGGTGAAGGTAGGCTCGGCAGTATACTACTAGATGAAGCTCCCGGCAATAGACTGCCAGTTACTCCGGGCAAAATGGACGACGATGCAGTGCCCAAAGGTCCTGTACCTGACAGAGTCGATCCCAATGAGGTTGGTCGTGACGAAATTTGGTTCCGCGACGATAGGCTTGCCGCCCCAGAACCTGACAGTGAGGGAACTGATGGTATGCTCGACGCCAATGCTTCGGGTGTGGATTGACTAGGCAGTGGAAGACTGGATGAAATTCTGGTGGACGCGGAACTCGGCAAGGCAAACGTGGAGCTTCCCATGCCTGTCAACGTATTTCCAGGAGAGGATGCGGGACCCAACGACGGCGAACTCAAGGATACACCTCCGGACAAAGATGGCAGCGACGAAGATGGACTAGACAACGCCGCGCTTGGGGGTCCAGGGACTGACGAGAAACGGCTTGAGGTGAAAACAGCCGGTGGAGAAGACAGGTCTGACGATGGTGAAGCCGGTGCGCTTATCCTCAGCGATGTTGTACTGAAACTTGCCGGCGCCGAAGAAAACAGGCTGAAGCTAGACGGGATGCTTGGAGACGCTGTAGTGACTACTGGTCTTGGTGTTGAGGCGGCACCCGACAACGTATCGATTGTGAAGACAGCTTCCGCTGATGCTTTGAATGATGAAGGCGATAGCGACGCGACGGAGGCAGAGGCGGAGAGGCTAATGAACGGCGCGGTCGGGGAAGCACTGATGGGCAATCCTGTGTTCAGACTTGCCGACTGCTTGCTCTGCAATCTCGTCTCCAGAACCAGCGAACCTGCAGTTGTCGACGACAGCCCACCAGCGAGCAAGGTGGATGTGTCGAGACTTTTGCTGCTTGTGTCCAGCGGGACAGTCTGCGAGACGGGAATACTAGCAGTGGCAGACAGCCCTGTAGATACACCAATGCTGCCATCTGGTCGGCGGGTTCCAGTCTGCAAACGCAAGCTGGACAAACTGCCACTGATACTGCTTTGCCCGGGCTGGGTAGTCTGTGGGATGGAAAGACTGGTGCTGGACAGATCGAGACTGACAGTACTGCTGGTGACTTCTCCACGGCCATTCGTCTGCACCGTGAAACCACTGCTTCTGCTGCTCAGGCCCTGCGAGAACGAAGCAGGTCCTGTGCTGGGCAGGCCAGTGCCACCGATATCGCTTTTGTCTGGCCCGATGCTGCTTTTCTGGGCGCTGGAGAGACCAGCACTGCTGCTTGGGCCCAACCCGGTCGTCGGCGAACTAGGAAGACCTGGCGTTACGGAACGTTGCGAAGGACTGCCACTGCCGGTGGCATTTAAGTATAACGTCAATTGTAGACCATCGATAGTGATTGAATCGCCGGTCTGTGAGGGAAGCAAAGAATCACGGCTGGGCTGCGTGAGGAATCCGTCCACAGAAGTGCTCGTCAGGGGCGTGCTTGTTTCCGGTTCGACCGACGGCGTGGAAGTTGCCGCGCTTGTGGTTTGGACGATGCCAGAACGGCTGCCGCTGTCGATTGGTCCGGCGCTGCTGGTGTTCTGATTGGCGTCGCTGGCGGATGAAGATTTACCGCTAGAACTTGGACGGCTGAGGTTGCTGCTGATGCTGTTGGTCGAAGGTGAAGAGAGACTGCTGTTGGTCGTGGCGGCTCGGCTTGTCATTGGCTGGGTTGCGCTACTCGAAGGACGTCCGGACGTGGTCGAACTTTCAAATAATGCCTGACGGCCACAGTTGAGACTGGACAAAGTCTTTAGCGAAAAGAAAAGAAAAAAACCACAACATGAAGGTTTCAAGTCAGACTGTCATCAGAATCATACCTGGAGCTTGTGGAGTATTCCGTATAAGTGATGGTCACCACGGTTTCGAGAAGACCTGGTCTGGTGATAGGCAGAGTGTGTTCGCTGCAAATGACCAAGTTGGTGGGTTCAGCAAAGGAAGTTGAGATAGAAACGGGGACTTCGGTTAAAATTGTGACTGGCTGCAGGGTCAATGTGTCCACCGCGGTGTTGATGCCAGCACTCGGAGCCTCGTCCTGGTCCTCGTCGCCGTCGGAGCCATATGTCGGGACGTTGCCGCCGTAGCTGCCGGATCCATAAGGCAAAGGCTCGGGAGCGTAGTCGTTGGAGCCATAAGGCAAAGGCTCGGGGGCGTAGTCGTTGGAGCCATAAGGCAAAGGCTTCGGAGCGTAGTCGTTGGAGCCATAAGGCAAAGGCTTCGGAGCGTAGTCGTTGGAGCCATAAGGCAAAGGCTCGGGGGCGTAGTCGTTGGAGCCATAACTCAGAGGTTTGGCCTCGACGGATGCATATTCACCTCCGAGAAAGGCCAATAACCAAAAGGGGGTTGCCAACACCACCCTCCTACGGCTGGTCCAACGTCGCATGGAAGTTGAATGCAATCAATCGCCTTCAAATCAGGCCTCGTAAAAGGAAAAGAAAAACAAACCGTGACAGCTTCAACAAGAAACACACTATTACTCGTGTGATAGTAACAGAGATATTATGGGATATAAGAGAATTCTTCACAGGGCACATATTATTCTTATATAGTTTCCGTCCAGACTGTTCCATTCATCTCTCGGTCCTCCGCCCGAGCACCAAATCCAGCACGCAAAGCCAAGCTTCCCGTCTTCAGCGTAATTCACTTCCAGACGATCGGTTTCGTCCAACGCCCTTTGCTATGGATGACATTAGAGGACCTGCTTGCGGGGTCTTCGTGCCTTCATTATGCTACACAAAGTTGCCTAAAGAATTCCTTCTGTTGCGGCCGGATTTTGGAGGCTGATGCATTTCTCCATGGTGTCTCGATCAGTGGCAGGTCCTTGTTTTCATCTGCCAGCTGTTTCACCATTCGCTACGTCTGTGAGGACGGTACTGGTCGTCAGCATTCCAGCTCCATCATATCCATAACTTCAGCCCGATACAATCACCTTTCTGTTCGACGATACTCGTGAAACTGGACGAGGTCAATGTGGTCTGACATTTCATCCCTTTGCAATCTTGGCGCAGATCTCTGCCAACTTTGCTTCCTTCTCTTTCACGACTCATTCCCTGGTTTGGTGATGAGAAGCTTTGATGTTTTTTTTTTTGATTGATTGAACGAGTTTTCTCTAACGTACTCTCTGGTTGATCTTAGCTTACTGCCTTTTACATGTAGATAGTATTCTATGCTTATTTGCAAAGTTGCAGAGTGTAGACGAGTAAAAAAACAATAATAAAAAACCATCCTTCCCAGACAACGGATATCGCCACAAAGTTTGAACACTCCGAGGCGCCTGTCCTCGAAATTCCTGGTCATGGCTGAAATGTGCCTGACGTACGTGAGCTGTTGGTGAGTACGGGTGAATTCCCACCTGTGTCAAATTGTCTCATCGATCTGGAGAACCCCCTTTTTTTTCAGGGGGATATTCCAAATTCTTACAAACCAGAGTCTCATCCCTGTTGAATATGGCTTTTTGGCCATCTACTCGAGCAGTATTTAGAAGGCAAGGTGCTGCCCATCAAACTGTCCGGTATTCGAAACCATCAAGCTCATCCTCAGTCTCACGACAGACAGTCTTCATTCTCATTCTCTTCACTTCTCTTGCTTTCGTTTAGGTCGCCTCCTTCGCCCGCTATGCGTCTCACCGCCACGGTGTTGGCTGCCTTGCCACTCTTTGCCGATGTTGGTGTGGCAGTCAACGATCGGGCGTGCCATGGCTTATACACGTCAACCCGCGTCCTCCCGCCAACTACATCGCGAATCATGGCTCGCGGAGAAACCTGGGACCGCTCCTGGCACAACAAATGCCCTGGTGTACCCAAGGCGTACGATCCGGTGCCCATTCATCGAAGTCCTCCGCACAAATCTAGAGTTGCAGGCCACGGCGGTAGAGGTGGTACTGTTAGTGCCAATGGTGGTCGCGGTGGTTTCAATGGCGGAAACGGAGGCGACGGCGGCTTTGCTCAGGCCAATGGCGGAAATGGCGAGGCTGGGGATCTCTTCCATCCTGGTGGTAACGGCGGCGACGGCGGTGTTGTAGAGGTCATTGGAGGAGACGGAGGCATTCTTGGAGGCAACGGTGGCGACGGTGGTTTTGGAGAGGCGAATGGAGCCGATGGCGGTACATTGGGAGGCAGTGGAGGCAACGGTGGTCTTATCAACGGTGATGGAGGCCAAGCGGGTGACTCTACCAGCGACATACCCTTGCCGGTCCTCCCTCCTCACCTGGCTATCCCATACGGACCACCCTCGGGAACTAAGCCGTCCAAGTCTCCTCCACCACCGAAAGGCACGAAGCCTCCACCACCGAAAAGCACGAAGCCTCGTCCACCGCCTCCCAAGACGAAGTCGACTTCGGAAGTTCCTTCCCTCTCCCCAACCCTTGAGCCGACTCTCTCCACGGATGTCCTTCCTTCGCTGCCAAGCATCGATATCCCGACTCTCAAGCCGACTCTCCCCACGGATGTCCTTCCTTCTCTCCCTACGGATGTCCTTCCTCCTCTCCCCACGGATGTCCTTCCTCCTCTCTCTACGGATGTTCCTCTCCCGACGGATGTCCTTCCTCCTCTCCCCACGGATGTCCTTCCTCCTCTCTCTACGGATGTTCCTCTCCCGACGGATGTCCTTCCTCCTCTCTCTACGGATGTTCCTCTCCCCACGGATGTCCTTCCTCCTCTCCCCACGGATGTTCCTCTCCCCACGGATGTCCTTCCTCCTCTCCCCACGGATGTTCCTCTCCCCACGGATGTCCTTCCTCTCCCCACGGATGTCCTTCCTCCTCTCCCCACGGACGTTCCTCTCCCCTCGGATGTCCTTTCGCAGCCAGGTGTCGACATCCTTACGGATATCCTTTCTTCTCTTCCTACCGACATCCTTACTTCGCTGCCAAGCATCGACATCCCTAATCTGGACCCAACTCCCATTACCGAAGTTGTTTCCTCTCTCCCTACGGAAGGCCTTACTTCACTGTCAAGTACCGACTTCCTTATTGATATTTCTTCTCTTCCTACCGATATCATTTCTCTCTCTACCGATATCCTTCCTTCTCTCCCCACGGACGTGCTTCCTTCCCCTACAGAAGTACTTCCATCTCCTCCAACTATTGACACCCCGACCCTCAAGCCAACTCCCCCAACGGCACTACCCTCGACATTCAGCATTCCAACGACCCTCCTTCCTCCCTCGGTCACCAAGGTGACTCCTGGATCAACCATTCCGGTGTCTCTTGTGCCCTCTAGCCTTCTGTCTCTTCTTCCTACACTGATCCCCTTATCATCTCCTCTACCCGATGACATTTCGGATCCTGTTATATCTTTGGAACTTTTGAACGCTCTTTTCCCTGACGGCATTCCCGAGTCGCTTATCGCCTCACAATTTTTGGCCAACCTTTTCCCTTCGACAGTTTCGACGCTTTCCCAGACTTCCGTTGCTACCGATTTGCCAGTACCTTCCTCCGGTTTGCCGGTATCTTCCACCGGTTTGCCGACACCATTTTTGGGAGGCGTCGGTGCATCTCTACGTGACGTCTCCGACGCTCGTTTGGGCCTTGGCAAGCGTGACGTAAAAGGAGATGCGCCCGAGAAAGTCGCACGTGCAGATGGCGGTTCAGGAGGCGCCGCATCGAGTTCTGGAACAGGAAGTCCGTCTGCATCGGCCTCCCAACCTGCCAGTGGAGCTGCTTCTTCTTCGTCCGAGATTCCAGGCCTCTTCTGCTCGACTCTTTTCGCGGCTGTGGCGGTCGTCGTTCTTGCTCTGTAATTCAGCGCGACCAACATTCTCTCATGTACCTTTGCCGTTTGCCATGTCGCGAACAACGTTCGTATGAGTCGATTGTTTAGTTTAGGACCCTCATAGGCAATATAACGAGCTTGATACATGTTTTTTCTCTCTATTCTTTAGGTTTACGTGTATGTAAAGTAATCAAGCGATGTAACGACCATTGCTTGCTGCTTTTTCTTGTCGCTTTATGTTTGTGTGTTCTCCAACGCATGCACCAATCTCTTCAGCTTGGACTTTTTGTCACGAAATTGTATGACAGTTGCCTCAAACCTTGGTGAAAATCTTCCATCGTTGTTGTGCAATGATGAATGGCTAGTGAACGCCCTGTCGCCTCCTGTTTTGCCGACAATTCCTCCCATCCAGTCAGGCGTCTCCTCGCTCGCGCCTGTGGCGACCTGCGTTTTCAACAGTGTCTCATGTTTCGGGTGAAACTCAGACACTTTGAATAACACATACCTGACTTGTGGTATGAACGTGCCGTTCCGCACCCCAAGCACGGTACGCCTCTAAGCTCTTGTCGATGATGCTAGAAGCTGGCCCTTTCTGGCTGACCTTTTTAATGGTTAATTGTTTTCACAGACGCATTGTGTCTTTTTAATGTCTTGTATGTGCTCTGATGGGAAAACGACTTTGCTTCTTTACATTTGTGTATGTCATGCTAGCAATGCATGGCGAAAAACGGGACGGAGAGAAACCATGACAATAGGGTAGGTATATCACACCGTCACGTCGAGCCACTTCTTCCCATCTTGATAGCGTGCGTGAGTCTACGTAATAAAAGTCAATTTAAACTTTGTCTCTCATCATTCGCTTCCCCGAAGATCTGGTCTGCCTTGATCACACGGCTTCTTGCACTGGTTTCTGTCCAGATTTAGCGCGTCTTGTCAATTGCTTGTCGGTTGTCGGGTTCAATGATCGGAACCCTACTGGATATTACCCGAGCCGCTTGATTTGGTGGCGAGACCCGCCATCGGAGAACGATGATGGCCACTTGTTTCGCTTACCCGGGAGACTCTTACCCCAATCGAGCGGTTGTGTGCTCCCGTTTCGCAAAAGCTCCGTGCTCGTCGAGCCGCCGTCTTGATGATGCTTACTCGTTGTCTTCTTTAGACGGTATTTAGGTGCGGACTAAGGCAACGAGTCTGCCAGGCGTTTTCGCGGCGTTAATAATGATGAGAGGGAATGACGGTGATCTATCCAGGCAGGCAGTTGGAAACGCAAACCATCAAGTTTTGATGGCTTGCGTTGTACAGCTGTATACATCAGCGGGGCACTCCGTGACAGCTGCAAGAGATGGAGATGCGAGCTGTCGGCGGCTGCCATTGGCCATCTTGGCTGTCTGTGGGGGCGCGCCAGGGGCCTTTGGTGGATTTCCAGAAGTCTGGTAGGCAAATTCGAAAAGTACAGATCGCGACAACCACCATCGAACCATCATCAAGGAAATCAAGGAAAGGAGGTGGCAAGAGGATTCCGCTTCCAAACTGCTTCCTGTTCCTGACGAACTGCGCCACCCCCCCCCCCCCCCCCCCCCCTTCTGACGGCTGGTCTTCATCTGTCCCGATGACAACGTCCACGCAGCCTGGCCTCTCGCACTCGTTTGTCACGCCCACCGCTGCTGCGCTGTATCCGCCTCGGATTTTCCCCACCGTCTGATCGAGCCCTCTCGCGTCGCCTCTCCTCCCCGATCTTCTCGAAGACTGTGGCATTCTCGTGCACCCTCGTTGCTTTGATCCGTCGTCGCCAATTCGCACCCATGGCGCCTTTGGTCGACAATCCTCAGATCAAGGAGGCTGAGCTCCTGCGGCCGTTGTCCCTCCACTTCCATGCCTACATCTGGCCGTTCGCCATCATATGGCCCATCTTCCTGCGATATTATCTCACTCCTGATCTCTATGAGAAGCACATCGGCGCCCAAGAATGGACTTTTGTCTGGTGCGGTACCATTATTACATTGCAGTCGCTCGTCTGGCTCAGCACCCACTGGAGTGTTGCTCTTGACGCGCGCTTCAAGGCGACCAAGGTCAAGTCTGTTGACGAGGCTAAGCTGATCAAGGTGCTTCCCGTCGTTAATGCTGGCACCGGCGAAATTTGCAAAATCGTGCGTGACAAGGTAAGAAGCCATTTGCGCGACATCAAATGTCCCCCTCCCCCTGTTGGCAAGTGGCTGGCTGACGCACGCGCAACCTCGAATCAGACGGGCGGCAAAGTCAACACGTCCTTCCTCTTTCAAAAGCGCCGATTTCTCTACGACCCGGAAACAAAGTCCTTCGCTGCCCTTCGGTATGACATTGATGTTGAACCTAAGCCCACCATCGCCCACTTCCAATCCTCGCGGGGTCTGGAAAAACAATCCGAAATCACTCGAATCGAGCAGCACTACGGCACCAACACCTTTGATATCCCTGTTCCAACTTTCACCGAGCTTTTCAAAGAGCATGCCGTCGCGCCATTCTTCGTCTTCCAAATATTCTGCGTGGGACTCTGGCTTCTCGACGAATACTGGTACTATTCGCTTTTCACGCTCTTCATGCTGGTCGCCTTCGAAAGCACCGTTGTCTGGCAGCGCCAGCGCACATTGAATGAGTTCCGCGGCATGAGCATCAAGCCTTACGATATTTGGGTATTCCGTCTGGGCAAATGGACCGAGATCCAGACCGATCGCCTTCTTCCCGGCGACTTGGTATCTGCCGCACGAACAAAGGAAGACAGTGGCGTCGCCTGCGACATGCTCCTGGTTGAGGGAACTGCCATTGTCAACGAAGCCATGCTCTCGGGAGAAAGCACTCCCCTCCTCAAGGATTCCATCCAGTTGCGTCCCGCTGATGCTGTGCTCGACACGGAAGGTCTTGACAAGAATGCGTTTCTATGGGGCGGTACCAAGATTCTTCAGATCACTCATGGGAATACCGAGCAGGAGAAGCCCAAGCTGTTGTCGGGCGTTCCTCCACCCCCCGACAACGGAGCCATGGCCATTGTGACAAAGACCGGATTCGAGACGTCTCAGGGAAGCCTTGTGCGTACCATGATCTACTCCACCGAGCGCGTCTCCGCAAACAACTTCGAGGCCCTTCTCTTCATCCTGTTCCTCTTGATCTTTGCACTCGCCGCTTCCTGGTATGTTTGGGACGAGGGTGTGCGAAGGGATCGCAAGCGCTCCAAGCTTCTGCTCGACTGTATCTTGATCGTCACCAGCGTGGTTCCTCCGGAACTGCCCATGGAGCTCAGTCTCGCCGTCAACACTAGTTTGGCCGCACTCTCTAAGCTGGCCATCTTCTGCACGGAGCCGTTCAGGATTCCATACGGTGGTCGCATCGACGTTGCTTGCTTCGACAAGACAGGCACTCTGACTGGCGAGGATCTGGTGGTCGAGGGCATCGCTGGGCATGGCCTGGCCAATCCGGACGTCAAAGACAAGAAAGAAGCCGACGGAGCTCACTCCACCATGGTCGCCGTCGCCGATGCCGCCATCGAGACCCAGCTTGTCCTGGCCACTGCTCACGCGTTGGTCAAGCTAGACGATGGTGACATTGTGGGTGACCCGATGGAAAAGGCCACTCTCGCTTCCCTCGGTTGGGGACTTGGCAGCAATGACATCCTGGCCAGCAAGAACAGGAACAGCGGCACGCAAGGCACCGTTCAGATCAAGCGCCGTTTCCAGTTTTCGTCGGCTCTCAAGAGGCAAAGCTCCGTTGCCACGGTGAACGGTATATCGAGAACCGGAAAGAAAGTCCGCGGTACCTTTGTTGGTGTCAAGGGCGCTCCCGAGACGATCATGAAGATGCTCGTCGACGTTCCCGCTGATTACGAAGAGACCTTCAAGTACTTCACCCGCAAAGGCTCTCGTGTTCTGGCCCTGGCTTACAAACAGCTGGCTTTTGATTCCGAACTCGGTTCCGGCAAGATCAATGATCTGAAGCGTGAGAAGGTCGAGGCTGATCTTACTTTTGCTGGCTTCCTCGTCCTCCACTGTCCCTTGAAGGAGGATGCCAAGGAGGCCGTCCAAATGCTCAACGATAGCAGCCATCGCGTTGTCATGATTACCGGCGACAATCCCCTCACTGCCGTTCACGTTGCCCGCGAGGTTGAAATTGTCGACCGAGATGTCTTGATTCTGGATGCCCCTGAGGATAATCTGGGTGGAGAGCAGCTCATCTGGAAGAGCGTGGATGACAAAATCAGCATTCCCGTCGATCCGGCCAAGCCCATCGACCCCGAGATTCTCAAGACGAAGGATCTCTGCGTCACTGGATATGCTCTTGCCCGGTTCAGGAACCACGAGAGCTGGTACTCTTTGTTGCGTCACACCTGGGTATATGCCCGAGTTTCGCCCAAACAAAAAGAAGATATTCTCTTGGGTCTCAAAGACATGGGCTACTACACCCTCATGGCAGGCGATGGCACCAACGATGTCGGCGCGCTCAAGCAGGCCCATATTGGTGTGGCTCTGCTCAACGGCACAAAGGAAGACCTTACGCGCATTGCCGAACACGCGAGGAACACCAAGATGAAGGACGTGTACCAGAAGCAATGTGACCTGATGAAGCGATTCAACCAGCCAGCCCCCCCCGTCCCTGTCATGATTGCCCATCTGTACCCCCCCGGTCCCGGCAACCCCAACTACATGAAGGCAGCTGAACGCGAGGCCAAGAACAAGAAGATGACGACAGAAGAGTACATCAAGGCACAGGGCCACCCCACCGAGACGATTGTGTCTCCCGGTGCCCAAAGTCTCGTCAACTCGGCGAACAACCGACAAACGGAAGCACAGAAAAAGGCAGTCGGTCTTGCGGACAAGCTTGCGAGCGGGATGCTCGAGGCCGAACTTGGCGATGACGAACCTCCGACACTGAAGCTGGGCGATGCCTCGGTGGCCGCGCCTTTCACATCGAAGTTGCGCGACGTCATTGCCATCCCAAACATCATCCGCCAAGGTCGCTGTACTCTCGTCGCCACCATCCAGATGTACAAGATTCTCGCGCTAAACTGCTTGATCAGTGCCTACTCTCTCTCTGTTCTGTACCTGGAAGGCATCAAGTTTGGTGACACGCAGTACACCATCAGCGGCATGCTCATGTCCGTGTGCTTCCTCAGCATTTCCCGCGCCAAGGTCGTAGAAGGCTTGAGCAAAGAACGACCTCAGCCCAACATATTCAATGTCTACATCATTGGATCCATCCTCGGACAATTCGCGGTGCACATTGTTACACTCATCTACATTGCCCGTCTTTGCGAAAAAATCGAGCCGTATGTTTTTTTTTTTTCTTTTCTTCTTTTCCTTTTTGTTTTGTTCAACTCCTTAATTTCTCATCCCGTTTCAATCTTTTGCCGGGTTTTTATATTTTTCCCTTGTTTTTAACGCCTCCCCCCCTCCACCCCCGTGAAGTGAAGTATTGGGAAAAAAAATCTGTATTAACAACAACTGCCTGTTCTCTCTCTCTCCTATCCATATAGTCGCTCTTCTCTGGTGGACCTGGAAGCCGAGTTCGAGCCTTCGCTCCTCAACTCAGCCATCTACCTCCTTCAGCTCATCCAGCAGGTCTCGACCTTCGCCATCAACTACCAGGGTCGTCCCTTCCGGGAATCCCTCTCGGAGAACAAGGCCATGTTCTACGGAATCGTCGGTGTCTCGGGACTGGCCTTTGTCTGCGCCCTCGAGCTCATGCCCGAGATCAACGAGGGCATGAAGCTCGTCAAGTTCACCGAGGAGTTCAAGCTGAAGATGGCGGCCTGCATGGCGCTCGACTACGCCGCCTGCTTCGTCATAGAAAAGGGCCTCAAGGCCGCCTTCAGCGACTATCAGGCACGCGACATCGCCGTCCGCCGACCCGAGCAGCTCGAGAGGGAAAGCGCGCGCAGGCAGGTCGAGGCGGAGAAGAAGGCCGCCGAGGAAGAGAAGAAGAGGATGGAGAAGGTGGCCGAGTTCGAGCGCCAGGTCGCCGAGAGGAAGAGGAAGCTCGAGGAGTGGCGATCTGGTCTTCGTGCGCAGTAGCCGAGGCTCCTCCTCCGAGATCACCGCGACGCACGGTATCGTCGCCAGTGGAAGTGGAAATGAGGCGAACGAATCCTTCTGGTTTAATGAGGTGTTTCTCCTATTTCTTTTTCTTTTTTTTCTGTCCCCCCCCTCCCCCCCCTTTTTTTTAAAAACAAAAACCCTTGTGCGGCGAAAGTGTAGATGGATAGAAATGTAGATATCTAGTAGATAAGGGGGTTAAAAAAACACAGGCAGGAGGGAGCCCAGTTAGAATCTGCAATAGAAGCAAAGTACGCCACGCAGTGAACTCGTGTATTTGGTGGTGCTTGCTTCTCCATCTCCGCATTTCGTATTGTCTTCACCCTTTGCAGTTGCGTTCTCGGGCACGGAATGGCAGAGGGCAGTTGGTCAAATATTGCACTTTCCTTTTTTGCCTCATCATCATCATCATCACAGATGAAGGACTTCCCCCCTCCCCCCCCTATCCCCCTCGGGCTTTGTGCTGACATAATGTTTTACAAGAGAAAGGCTTGTTCATGAGCTGACATTAGGTTACTATGTTACATGAGACTCAATTAAAGTAGTCTAAGATGCAAAAACTTTTAGCGACATTGCTTTCGTTTTCTCGCCAGGTTAGTTTGCATCGCGCAACCAAGGTCGGCGTGGAATAACTCCCCTACGTGACTCCCCAATCCGCCTTTACCGCTGTTCTGGTGTCCCATCACTTTTTGGCGTTATTGTACACCATGCTTCTCGTGTGATCCGAGTACCTGTTCGAGCATCTATGGCCACAAACAGGACATACGGCTGAAACGAGGTTTGCGTTTATTTGGCAGGGTTTTGGGCGACAAACTCAACACCCTTCTTGATGTTCTTCTTAAGGTCGCCCAGACAGGCCTCAATAAGCTTCTGCTCGTTGGCGTCAATCTTGCCAATAGGCAGGATCTTCTCGACACCATTAGGGCCGAGCTCGACCTGGCTGGAAAAGAAGTCAACGCCCTGGTCCTTGAACAAAGGAGACTCGACAAAGGTAGGCTCGACAATTCCCTTCTCGCCAGCTGCAGCACGAAGAAGCGAGTCAGCCATGCGGGCACCAGCCATGGCCATGGAGAGGGTGGCGGAGCCGGCACCGTCCTTGGCCTTGACGACCTCGTCGCCACCAAACTGGACGCGCTTGATGAGATCGGCGTTGGAGCTCAGGTCGGAATGGCTGCTCTGGCTGAAAAGGGGAACAATGGTGACGCCGGAGTGGCCACCGACGACGGTGATGTTCTCGTCCTTGGGGTCAGTCTTCTTGATCTCAGAGACAAATCGACTGGCGCGGACGACGTCAAGGGTGGTGACGCCGAAAAGGGTCTTGGGGTTGTAGACACCATGGGCTTTGAAGACCTCGGCGCAAATGGGGACGGTCGAGTTGACGGGATTGGCAATGACGAGAAGCTTGGCGTCAGGAGCAGACTCGGCACAAGCCTTGGCAAGATCGCGCACGATTGAAGCATTGGTGTTGAACAAATCGTCGCGGGTCATTCCGGGCTTTCGGGGAACACCGGCAGGGATGAGGACGATGTCGGCGCCCTTGACGCAAGAAGCAAGGCCGCTTGGAGTGGGCTCATAGCCGGTAACGGTGGACTTGGTGTTGATGTGGGACAAGTCGGCAGCGACACCTGCAGTCGCAAACATGGAAAGGGTCCTTGATTAGCCGTTTTGTTCAACGCAGGTGGCAAAGCCGAAGCGGGAATTTTCAGCGCCCCGCAGACCAGACGGAGGAAAAACTGGCGCATCGCCCATGCTTATGGCCGGCGAACCAAACTGTTTCATGGGAACTTCTCAACGTACCAGGTCCGCCACGGATATCGTACAATGCGAGCTCTGTGACCTTGGGGTTGAGCTTCATGAGCAAGGAGAGAGGCTGGCCAATGCCGCCGGCGGCACCGAGAACAGCGACCTTAGAAAGCTATCAAGGAAAATGGCGTGTTAGCGAAGCTCAGGAGGCCAATTGGTCCGAGAGCAGACTCACGTTGCGGGCAGAGGCGGAGAAAGCCCTGCGCTGGATTCTGGAGGCCAACATGATGACTGCGGTTCGTGTGAAGGACGAGTTACGATGGTGCAGGAAAGAAGCAAGAAATGGAGATGGGAGGAAGATGGATTCATGTACTTGCGAGAAACGATGGGGGAAAAAAGTGTCCACCCGACAGAAGACAGAAGACAGAATGGCTGGGAAGGAAGGAGCAGGGGTTGTGGTTGTCCCTAATCGGGCATAGCTCGGCGTTTCTTGGGGCGACGGCAACGGAGAGCTTGTTCATCTCTCTTCGTTCTCAACCTGCAACTTGCTGAAGGAGCCGCAGAGGCTTCGACGGCATGCGAGACAATAGCGTTGGTTTTTTTTTTTTTTTCTATCTTTCTCTCATTTTGGTTGCGAACTAACAGTAACAGGTAATTGAAGTTCACGGGTCGAACGATTTCTGGTACCAGAGTGTACCAGGGTGGGGCTTGAAGTCTGTGCTGCTTGCCATTTTTTAAAAAAGTTTTTCTTTTTCTTTTTTTTTTTTAAAAAAAAAAGAAAAGAAGAAAAAGAAAGGAGAGCCGGGCTGACACACTGTGCGCGCGCGCCGCTCCAAAGACGTCTTCTCCACTAGCAGTGAGGAGTGACGTAAAGACGTAATTTTCCACTCCTCGCCATAGTCAATGGTCCAACGCCGATATTTTTTCGACAGACCAGATCAATCCTCCTTACCATCATCAGCTTTGCTTCTTTCCCTGTCGAATGTCTCTTGCCCAGCTCTTTCAACTCCTCCCTCTCCCGGAGGAGGATCTGAAGCAAATTCTCCAGTATGCGTCGACCCTTTCAAAACCAGATGCTGCTGAGCACTTCAACAACCTGCTTGGTGAATCACCTTTAGCAGTGGACTTTATCGCGTCATTCAACTCGCACAGAAAAGATCCATCTAGCTCGTCTATGCCGCCCACAGTCCTTGCCACTACAGGTCAAGCCTCTTCGGATAGCATCGAAGCGGTACCCAAGTCAAAGCGAGGTGCCAAGAAGAAGAAAGCCGAGATTCACGTACCGCAAGCTCGACAGTTACAAGAGTACTCGGGCCCAGCCAGAAAAGCCTACAGCAAGAAAGACCAGGACGTAGACTACGCGCCTTCACGGGCTAGTGCGCCGAGCAGCAGTCATGTATCCAGATCAGCGACGCCGCCTGTCCAGCAACCTCAACCAAAGCAACATGCGTCTTCCGCTGGCTTCTTGATATCAGATCTGCCGTCCAATGCCAAGACCAAGTCCAACGCAGGCTCGAGAGCGCCGACACCAAAACCAAACACAAGCAACAGCACAAAGGTGTCGATAGCAGGGGGGACACCAATGGCGGGGCAGTCCACGGCTCTTGCAGATTTGGACGCCGCCATCCGGGCGCTAGAAATCACAACGAATTCCACCTTGCAGAGTGGAAAGAGGCAGAAATGCAACTGCGTCGCGACCAGACATCCGCTTCAAGGAGCAGCACCAAATTGTCTGTCGTGCGGCAAGGTCATCTGCATGAAAGAAGGACTAGGGCCTTGCACTTTTTGCGGATCTCCCCTGCTGAGTGCCGGCGAAGTTCAAGCCATTGTCAGAGAATTAAAGGATGAGCGAGGGCGGGAGAGGATGGCAGCCAACGCAGCAGCACATCGCAAGGCCGAAGTCTCCAGAAAGCCGGCCCCCTTCACGCAGGCCCGCGGCGGCTCGGACGGTTCCGACGACGGGCCACTTGCCGAGGCAGCAGCGAAGGCTCGGGAACATCGCGACAGACTGCTGAGTTTCCAAGCCCAAAATGCGAAACGTACCACGGTGCGTGACGAGGCGGCTGATTTCGATATCAGCGGCGCCATGACCGGTTCGGGAAGCATATGGGCGAGCCCGGAGGAGCGTGCCAAGGAGCTGAAACGCCAACAGAAGCTCATGCGTCAAATGGAATGGAACGCGCAACCCGACTACGAAAAGAGACGACAGGTTGTCAGCATCGACCTCGTGGGAGGCAGAGTGGTCAGAAAGATGGCTGCGGTAGAAAGACCAGTGACGCCGGAAGACGAAGTCGAGAGCGACACTGAGCAGGGAATACTCGAGGAGAGGTCGGGAAATGCGCCTGGGCCTCGTGCCAAGGGGAGGGGGGCTTTCGGCAGCAACCCGTTGTTAGGCTCGCTCATGCGACCCGTCTACGAAGTCAAGGGCAAGGAAACCGACATGAGCGGTGTTGGCAGCCGGGAAGAGCGCAGAACGGGCTGGAGACGAGTGCAAGATGAGTTGGAAGACAACGAGGATGTAATTCTCGACGGTGGTGTTTACGGCCACGTGGAGTATAAACAAGCTGTGGATGAGGCAGCAACCTGTGGTTGACGGGCAGGATGAGAAACGGATGTCATCCGTGGAGAAGACGCCGACTGAAAAGGATTTTTCTGACGAATTGACCAAGTTCCCGGTACTAACTACTAGTGATGAAATGTCTACTACTTACTACTTTTTAGTGTAAAGCTACTCCTACATTGTAATAGTCCGGATGGATTGACCGTTTTGTCTCCCACAAACGCTCGCAATCACGTGACGACGCGTTCTATTGGCGCCTGTGGAATGTTTCAAGTGTCTATGTGCGACCTGAAGAGAAGGAGAAGAAGTAACTCGAGACATTCCGCAAGAGGCAGCACACGGCGATTCCCCCTGCGCGGTATGTCGAGATTCGGCGATAAGAAGTCGTACCCGCACCGCACTGTTCCTCGACTGATTCGCCGTCACTCTGTGGCCGCCTGTTCCAAGGCTGTTCCTGTTTTGTCGCTTGGTGGAGTGGTAAGCAGTCGGGGTGGGGCACAAAAAAAAAGACTAGATATGAATATAAAAAATAAAAAATAAAAATAAATGCAATAAAGTGACAGCGATATGGAAGAAGAAATCTACTGCCTCGAGATGCAAGAATCCACGAGATGACATGGGCGAGCGAATTAGCAGAGGAGAGAGAGAGAGAGAGAGAGAGAGAGAAAGGGGGGGGGGGGGGTGGGGTTGAAGATGTTGCAGACCGCAAGTTGAGGCTTGGCTTTTCGCGTGGATTTAACTTTGGCTTCAGTAGTAGTATTTCTTAGGTCCGTATGGTGCAAGGAACTTTTTTTTTTTTCGGCGTATATGTTTGAAGAAGTCTTGTTTGTATTTGTTTATTTATTTATCCGTTTTTCAACGTCGGTTTTCTTGTTTTTTTTTTTTTTTTTGCTTTTGCCATTTGCAAAACAGCCGTCGGCAGGCGGCAAATTGAGAATGCTGGATAACCTAAAATCTGCAGCGACCTCCACAGACCAGGTCCGATACCTCGGGGTGGCAGGGCGCGGCGGACCATTTCGCGTATCGTGACCCCTGGAGGCTTGTACCATCCAGACAGAACAGGACAGACAAGCCCAGACAGACAGACGGATGCGGGCCTGTCGCGACCCGACCGCGTCACCCACGCACACACGCACACGCACGCACGACGACGCACGCAGCAAGCAGCACGAAGCACGAGGCGGCCCGTCTCCAGGGAAGAACGGTGTCAAGTCAGCAGGCGTCGCCCACACGCTCCTGCCATGTCTGCATAGCGCTAGCCGGCAAGGAGGCTCTCCCAACCTCGTTTTCGCTCTTCATCGTCGAGCACGCAGCAGCAATATCTAGACACGTCGTCTATTGTCCATTCGAAGCCCCTTTTTTATTTTGTTTATCGTCATCATTTCTTCTTCCTGATCGACTCTGAACCCGGCGGACGCCCCGCGAGAACCGAGGCTGAAACCTTGCACAGCACGAGCACACCCACCATCACTCACACGGACAAACCGGGGCGGATTGGGTCGTTCCGGCTCGATGCTCGCACCGTGGTGAATGTCCTCGACGTTGGGCGAATCGCAGAAACTCGCACATACGAACATCGGCCGTGGCAGCCGGACACCGCCGCTGCTCCCTCCCTCCCGCTTCGTCTCTTGCCCTCGCGCCGCGCGTGGTACGATATCCTTGCTGACGGAGACGATATTTGTCCTTCATATCGAAAAAACGTCAACGATACAAACGCCTCGCTGGCCACGACACACCGCAGAAAGAGAGCACCGGAATCCGTCATGGTCTTTGATACCCAACAGACGACGCCGTCTGCGCAGCCGCAAGACCACCATCACGACCACCTTCATCATCAGCAGGACATCGACATCACGCGACAGGACGGTGGCGGCAGCTCGTTCCTGAGCCGGCCTCAATCCATACCCAAGACACAAGGATTCGGCGTCTCGTCCACCGCGGACCAGGTCGTCACGCCGCCAGCCAGCGAAACCAGCGCCGCCATGGACGCTCACAGCACGGCCGATGCTGCCGCCATGCTGGAACAGCGACAACACGCCGGAGACGCGCCACGAGCGCCTCCCGCCGCTGTCGACTCACACGCCAGCCAACTCCACCACCTGTCTGCCGTCGCTGCTGCCCAAGACCGGCTGCGTCTAGAGCCCGACGGCTGTTCAAGAAAGAGAAAGGCCGACGGAGGGGTCAAGGATTCTCACGGTGGAAACACGAGCCCGGTGAAAGGACACACCCGGACGACGAGTGCCGTCAGTGTTGTTTCAACAACCGGAAGCACCATCAGTGACGTACGCCTGGTTCAATCCCCCCCCCCCCCCCCTGCCTGGAGAGTCTCTCTCTTCAATGATGATATTTTGTTTTGTTGACATTGAATCCAGCTGTCGGCCGAACTGCGGACGCGACTATCGTACGCCATGGTCAAAGTGAACAATGGCTGGCAAGGCCGATCATTGGACGAGGTCGAGGGTCTGGCATCGCGAGGCGCTTCACCAACATCAAGTACGTCTACCGTTCATTGTCGAAGTCAATCATCGGTCAGCCCGCAACTGCGCGTCAGCGCATCGCCATCACAAACGTGCTCTGCCATCCGCCAGGCAGACACGCTGCGATGGAATCCGGATTCCCATCCACCACCGTCCTTCTCCGACAAGGCGGCGACGCTTGGTCCGCCTGCCACGATCCAGCCCTCCCTGCCGACGTTGGCGTCCCGCTGCAACCCGCGGCGCAACTCGAACCCCCGTTACGCGCCAACCATGCTCTCCCACTCCCATTCCGCCACCCCGTCGGCAGACTCCACCCCCATCAGCAACGGCTATCCCCGAGCCCACAGCATCCACAGCAGCCAGGATCCCATCATCCACTCACCGCACAAGAACGTGCGGGAACAAGACGCCATTGAGACGCTGCTGTTCATGAGCAGCCCCGGAAACTCGGCCAGCCTGAAACACTCATTCTCGCCGATGGGCTCCCCGGGACCGCAGCCCCGCGGGCACCCTCACCAACCGCTCCGGGGCACTGGGGACAGACACGCGCTCCCCTCATGCGGGCCGCCACGAAGGGGCCTGCCCTCGACGAGGCCGCCGCTGCCGGCCAAAAAGGTCGTGCCCGACAGATCACCGGGTGGGATGCCACCCCCGGGCCCCTCCACAACAGATGCCGACGAATCTCCCCAGCAACGGCAATGTCGCTCGCCGAACAGAGCGACGGCGAAACGACCGACGCCGGGCCATCGACGCAGCGCACTGTCCCTGCCCAGCGGCCTCGGGCTCGGCAACGGCACGGCCAGGAAGAAGCTACGCGATGAAGACATTGAGCGCATGCTGGACCGTGCGAGCGCCGAGCTGGTCGACAGCTCCGACGATGACGAGATTCAGCTGCCTCCGGGGAGAAGCGGACTGGCACGTGTCATGGGGTCCTGATCTGTTGTGCTCTATCCAAGACGGCTTTCTTGGCCGTGATGTTCCCGTGACGTCTCGGTTTTTACCTAATTTATTCCCACATGCAACCGAGCCCGAGGGGGGTGCGGGTAGAATGGGAGGTCTTTTGCGTCGGATCGATGATGAATGAGTTTCAAGGCATTATTGGGCAGAGGTTTTCTGAGCACAAAGTTGTTGTTTTTTTTTTCTTTCTTTTTTTTTCTTTCCTTTTTTTTTGTGTCCATTCGCATCATTGTCGAAGCCTTGTTGGAATACCTGTTGCTTCTATCTTCATCATCTTCATCATCATCTTCATCACCATAGCTATTATTTTCTTTTTGGATGGCGAATTCTGTTCTGTACTGTTTGTGAGGGAATCATTGACCACTACCAGTTTTTCTTCTTCTCTTTCTTTTCCCTCTTCTTTCTTTGACGCTCATAGACTGCATCTGTCGAACATTCCACGCAGCATTGTGTTCATTCAATGCCTGACTGGGTTTCGCTGCCTTTGTGGGATCGCATCCGGCCGCGTCTTGGTCGCCATCTACCCATGAATACAGGATGAGGTCCCTTTGTTAGGGCAGCCTCGGGGGAGATTTGCGTAGCAGGATGAAATCGCCTCCCGCTCGCTTTAGGTCATGGAAAAGACGTGTCGTTCGATTCCTTCTTTTCCTTTTCTCCTTTTGAAATATAAATTTTACCTTGTCCGTTGAAATGTTGGAATAACTAGTATATTCATTTCGCTCTGTAGTGACAGGGGACACGTGATTGAGGAATTACACCTTTCCTTGACACAAGATGGAAGATGCGCATGGGACTCAAAGCAGATGCATCAATTTGACTTTCATTGTATTTCCCCCAAAACAGGGTTTAAATAGTGGCATGGAAAAAAAACTAGTGAAGGGGGAAATGAATAGAAAAAAAAAAAAAAAAAAACAGATACCGTCTACTGTTGCTTGCCCTGGTCCAAGCACCATTGGATAAACCCACGTATTACCGGAAACCCATCTGTCCAGTTGTGCCCCATACGCCAACGTTCCAACGAAGAAGGAAGGGGGGAGGGGGGGACGAAACGAGAATAGAGAAAGGGGTGATGGATGAAAAACATAGGAGATAGGAAGAGAAAGAAAGAAAGGAAAAATAAAAAAAAACGGCCAGTCTCCTCCCATGGTTGGGGGGGGTCTCCCCCCCCCCTCGGTTCTTAGTAGGCGCCCACGCGGGCGGCCTCGAGAGGAGGCTTAAAGTACTCTGATAGACGGCGGCCCAGCGTCCTGGGCTGGCTCCGGATGGGGGCCAGGGGGGCGAGGACGTCCCTGCCGGCGCTGGTGGTGGAGGCGTCGGAATAGTAGGCGCTGTCGCGGCGGGTGGTTGTCGTGGAGGAGGGGCGACGGCAGAACGGGGGGGGGGATTCGCGGGCGCGGAGGGCGATTCTTGTGCGGGAGGCGCGCTCGTTGGCTTTGGCTTTGGAAAGGAAGGCAGCGTATTCCGTGTGGTTGGGCTGGTGGATGACGTGGTTTTGGATCTGGATCTGGTTGTGTTTCTGGGTCTGGTTCTGGGTCTGTTTCTGATTCTGGGTCTGTTTCTGGTTCTGGCTTCGGTCATGCTTGTGCAGCGAGGGCGGCGGCACCGGCGACAACGACAGCGAAGACGACGCCGTGGTGCGCGCGAAGCTGGCGGCCGCGTGGGTGGGCACATAGACGGCGTACGGACGCGACGATGCCACCTGCTGGCTGCTTTCGTGGTCGACGCCGTCACTCCTGGCGCTGCCGCCTCGGAGGCGCTGGGCGAACGACGCCACGCGCCGGACCTGCGACTTCGGCTGAGGCGGCAGTTGGCGATGAGTTGGCGATTGCGCCGTCGGGGGGGGCGCGAGCCGCAGACTGCCCGTTGATGATGGATGCATTGCGTATGATGTGCTGCGCGTGCGTAATGTGTGCGTGTGCGTTGCGTCGCCTTGGGGGGTTTTTGTGCCGGCCAGGCAAAAAAAGGGAGGGATGAGTGGATGGGGATGGGGGATAGAGACGGTTGTTGGATGAGAGGGTGAGGGTTCGGGTGTGAAGAAAACGAGAAAGGCGGCGGCGGGATGTTGTGTAGAATGGAGGAAGAGGAAGAGGAAGAAGACGATGATGATGGAGATGGAGATGGATATGAAGGAGGCGATGGCGTTAGAGAGAAAGATTGGATACGAGACGCAGAGGAGTGGTGGGTTGAAGAGCAAGATGGAGATGTATATATATATACATATGTATATGAGTGTGTGTGCGTATAGAGACGTATATATATGTATGTATGTATGTATGTGCGTATGTGTGTGTGTGTGTGTGTGTGTGTGTAAATGCGCAAAGAAGAATATAAAATCGCTGCGTGGCCTCCCGGATGAGCGGAAGCGCGTCGAGGTCGACAAAAAATCCTGTTTTCGGAATGTAACCCAGAAAGAAAAGAAATAACCCCGGATAAATGCGCCAAGCAGCAATCTCAGTGTCGGGCTCCAATGCCGATGCTGTGATGCCGGACGAGGAGGAGGAAGGGGGGGGGGGGGGAGCGACGCAGGAGACACGGGACAAGACGGACCCCGGTTCTGCCGCGACGTATGTTGTGTCACGGAACCGGAGGTTCGCTCGCTTTTTTTTTTTTTTTTCGTTGGCTTTCTTTTCTTCTTCTTCTTCTTCTTCTTCTTCTTCTTCTTTACTCCACAAACGGAAGAGGCCCAATGGTTTCAGAGGGCGAACCGCGCATGCGTTCTGTTGTAGGTTGATTATTTATGCGTGGTCCGGCTTGTTGAGTTGTGCGGGATGTTGAACGGCCGAGTGAGTTATGCGCATGGATTGACGTGTGTCGTGTTGTCTGTCGTTTGTGTCTGTTGTGTGCGTGTGCGTGTGCGTGTGCGTGTGCGTGTGTGTGCGTATTGTATTGTGTGTGTGTGTGTGTGTGTGTGTTTGTGTGTGTCATGCACGTGCGGATGTATGATGTGTGTGATGTGCGATAATGCGCAGCGGGAAAAGCAATCGGACCAGCCGCAGCGGCATGTCGGCTTTATAACCCCGGCATCGTTGAGGGAGGGAGGATATCAAAATAAGGAAACCCCCCTCCCCTTCCCTCCCCCCCAAAGAAAGGAAAGAATAAAAAAGAACTAACGGCAGCAGTTCAAAAGAAGATAGCCGGACCCGAACCAGTCCGTGCGGAGAAATGCCCGTTCCTAAAACGAGAGCGCCATCGATTGCTTCCCCCTTCCTCCCTCTGCGATCCTTCCACCACCATCATCACCACTTGCCGCCGCAAAACGAATCCACAATTGGGAGGCGTTCCGGTTGTGTCGAATGTTTTTTTTTTTTTCTGTATCGGTTTTGTTTTGTTTTTTTTTTTCTTGCTGCTCTTCCCCCCCCCCTCCCCCCTCTTCCCCCCCCCCTCCCCCCTCTTTCTCCGACCCTCCCGCCCCCGCGCCAACTCCAGTTCAATAGTATCATATGCTATTTCAAATAACCTTTTCCAACAACCAACACACTACACACCACCCCTCCCCTCCTCTCCCCCTTTCTTTCAGCCTCGCGTCTTGTTCAATCTGGAATAATGAAAAATTGGGGAGAAAGATATCAAGAAGAAAAAAACTTACACTGCTGTATTTCAAATGCTGCCGAGACCCCCAAGCGCGGCAGCCGCCTGAGACACCAAAGCTTGTTGTGCAGCGTCGACGGGCAGCATGGGCTGATGCCCTGCATGTCTCGAGGCTAAAACACACCCCTATCCCTGTCGCACTGGAAATGCCAAGTGCGGGTGCAGCAGTTCATGGAGATATGGAGATACGAGAATACGGTTTTTTTTTTTTTTTTTTTTTTGCTTGGCGGAGCTTTTTTGAAACAAAAAAAATCCTCGGACAACCAATGGGTGTTTTTCTGACTTGATGCGGACGGGACGATATGGTGGCCTGTTTCTGCTTGTCAATGCGAACTGCCAGTTGTCATGACAAAAAGTCTTTTTCCTACTTATCTCTTCTGTCCTCTCCTTTTTATCTCCTTCTCTCCTTCTTTCTCCACTCAATTTTTTTTTTTTTTTTTTTGGCTTTGGTCTTCCATCAACAAATCATCGCCACGTGTGCTTAGAGGCCGTCTATTCGGGACCTTCTTCTCATGCCCATCATCCATTGAGCATCTGGGTTCACCCCCCCCCCATCCCGCCGAGCACGGACACGAAGGAGCTGCTAGCCTTGGCTTCGACTCGACGGAGGGGTCAAATCTGGGGTCGCGGAAATCGGGAGCGATCCCACTGTCCAGCCTCCTACACCCCAGTAGGAACAATAGAGTTTTCCTTGGAGCGCCACTTCTGAGGGGAAGCCCACGAATCATCTGCACTTGCTCACTGTCGATTCGCCGAGCCTGTCTCCTCTGCATTCCTCGCGGGAAGAAGCGCCGCGTCGTTGGCTCCCTGTATGGTGTCCCGTCGGCCTGTCGAATCTGTCAAAAGGAGAAAAAAAAAAGATTGGAGCTGCGGACGGCATGTGGCCTGATAGATTGGCGCTGCAGTGCACGTCCTCCTTTGTCATGACCGACGACGACACACGACCGGTTTTCCTCTTTTTGTCATTGCTAATGCCGCTGTCGCTGTTATTATTCATCCTTTGACTAACAAGTTTTTTTTTTTTTTTTTTTTTTTTTAAACCGATGACTATTGAAAATTACCTTTGATCAAATTGACGGACGGTTCGGGTCCGGCGGTGCGCTACTTGCTGACTTACCACCCACCACACACTACTGGGACTTATTCGTGACAACAAAAAAAGAAAATGAAAATGAAGAGGAAGAAAATAAATAAATAGTAGATATAAATATAAATATAAAAAAAAAGGAACGACTTTTGCCTTGAGGGAAGGAATGCAGTCATCTGTCCATTTGTCAGCATCCACGATGTGACATCCATGATGCATGATATAACAAGCCAAAACAAGCCAATGCTGCCCCCCCTTGGCCAGCATCGATTGATTGTATGTGTGTTCAACACGAACACACGAGCACGCACACACAAACCAGTACTCATAGTCACCAAGACAACAAAGCACTTACTACTACTAGTAGTAGACAGACATATCGGCAGGAACGAACCACACCATCGCACATTAGTCTCACCAGCCCTAATGCAGGCACACGAAATGGATCGGCGATGACAAGTCCATGGCCTGTCTGCCGCCTGCCAACTCTGCTGCGGCCGCCAGTTTGACAGCTGTAAGTGTGCGTGCCATTTTGCACACACACCAACACACGCGCGCATGTATGTAACCCAATGGGCCCCATCATCAAGTTGATTGCAATTTCAAGACATTCCAGACACAAACATTGATTGACCCAACCCCAACCCCTTTCTGTATCCTCTGCTACTACTACTACTACTATGTAACGAGAACTATCCAGAACACGAACGGGGTTTCTTTCTAGCAGCGTCACCGCTTTTGCCACCGTACACGTCAGTTGGGTTGAGAGGCGCACATAGTAGTAGTTCCCTTCCCGCCTTTTGCACCTCAAATCTTCAACCCCCCTCCCGCCCCTTTTCCCCTGCCACGCTGACCTCTGTTCTGATAGCCTCAAATCTCCTTTATCGTGCAATACCTAGTATAATTTTATTCTTTATTTATTGTTTCTTTTTTTTTTCTCGTAAAAATCAACACAGACCAGAAATTGCATCATCGAGTGGCGCCAAAGTCCTGCCATGTCTCTTCAACTAGCGTGGACAGAGTCGCCAGACAGCACAACAACACACACACACACACAGACACAGCGAAGGGGGTTGGGGGTTTCAACCCTCCTCCTCTGTTGTGTTGTAATTCAGAAAGACATCTTTTGCTCGCTCTCTTCACCTTTCACAGGGCATGTCTTCCCTTTTCACTTGCTCTAGTTTCCCTTCACTCTTTTTGCACGTTAATTGTCATTGTCTTTGTGCCTGCTTGTCGGTGACATCCCCCCCCCAAGCACCATGACACCCGTTTTCTTGACGGCAATCTGGGCCTTTGCTGGCTTCTCTGCCGCAGCCGTGTGCCTGGAAAAGGCCGTAGAGATCCCCGAGGGTTGGGAAATGCTCGACGAGCTGCCCGACCCCTCGACCCCCATGCGCTTCTCCATTGCCCTGCAGCAGCCACACATTGACGCATTGCCGTCCAAGATTTTTTCCGGCAACCACCTTTCCAAGGCCGAGGCCGACGCCCTCCGACAGCCTGATGGGAAGCACGTCGACCAGGTCATCGAATGGCTTTCTGAAAATGCCATCACCGAGGCCCAACTCGATGAGGACTGGGTACACGCCACGGCCACGGTGGGTACGGTCAATAAGCTGCTTGACACCAAACTTCGTCGATACAGCTTCGAGGGAGGAAAGCCTATCATTCGAACCACCGAGTATCATGTTCCCGATGATCTCACGGTCGCCATTGATTTCATCCACCCCATTGTCAACTTCATGACGCCCGAGCACCAGGTCTCGCGCGCCCCGCCTCTGCCCAAGCAACAAGCTCGCGACATACAGCGTCAGGAATATCTTCCTTGCACCGAGACCGTTGACCCGGAATGCATCATGAGGCTGTACGCCCTCAACAACTACAGCACGCCCGACGGCAAGTCTCAGGTCCGCTTCGGAATAGCCGGCTTCCTGGAGCAGTGGGCCAGCTACGCCGACCTGCACCAAAGCTTTCAACGATGGCGTCCTGACCTCGTCAAGGCCGGCTACAACTTTACCGTCGAGTCGATCAACGGAGGTGAGAACAGACAAGGCCCTGGCTTGGCCGGGGCAGAAGCCAACCTCGACATCCAGTACGGCATGGCTGTTGGCTACCCCACAAACGTCATTTACTACTCGACTGGCGGCCGAGGCGTCAAGCTCGATGACAACGGCAAGCCGCTCACCGGCGTGTTCAACGACAACGAGCCATATATGGAGTTCTTCCGACACATGGCCAAGAAGCAAGACTATGAGCTCCCCCACGTCCTCTCGCTGTCGTACGCGGATGACGAATACTCGGTGCCCAGGCGATACGCCTTCCGGGTCTGCAACGAGATCGGCCTGCTCGCCTCTCGGGGCGTCTCCGTCTTGAGTGGTTCGGGCGACGGCGGCGCGCGAGGTGCGAGGGACGCCACATGCCGCTCCCACGACGGCCTCAACAGAGACATGGCCATTGTCTCGTTCCCGGCCTCGTGCCCGTGGGTGACGGCCGTCGGCGCCGTCAACAACGGCTTCAACCCCCCCCATGGCGCGGATTTCAGCGGCGGCGGCTTCTCCAGCCTTTTCCCGAGACCGAAATGGCAAAAATACGTCACCGTGTATTACGTCCAGAAGCTCAAGTGGCGTCTGTACGGAAAATACAGCCTGCACATGCGCGCCGTGCCTGACATCTCGGTCGTCGGCACTCAGTTCAACACCATTGTCAACGGCGAAAACGTTCTGCTCCAGGGCACCAGCGCGAGCACGCCCGTCATGGCAGCCATGATTGCTCTCATAAACGACGCCCGCCTCCGCAAGGGCAGGAAAGTTCTCGGCTGGCTCAATGCCAAGATCACCAACAAGCTGGTCATTGCCGTGCTGCAGGACCCCATCTTGGGGCAGAGCAAGTCGTGTGTCTTTTCTGGCGGGCGCATGCCGGGAGGCTGGCCTGTGACGAAAGAATGGGATGCCGTGACTGGGATGGGAGTGCCTTACAGCTTTCCAAAGTTTTTGAGGGTCTTTGTAGAATCCTGAGGGGTTCCCCTCCTCCCTCCCTCGTATTTAAAACATATTTTATGGTATCCTTTTTTTTTTCGAAAAAAAAAAAAAAAGAATAAATGCCAATGCTACGCCCTATTCCGTTACGAACCATGAGTGGAAAACACACGAGCACTTTCCACGAGTCCCAAAGAACCGTCGTCTCCCTCCTTCGTTAATAAATCAGTCGACGCGTCGCTTTCCATTCTCAAGGAACAAGCAGCGCCCCATATTCAAGCCACGAGGTCCCACCACGTCTCGCGAACGGGGTGGGGAAAGCCCCCACAACGACCCTCACTCTAGCCAATTGTTGTGTTCTGTTTCTTCCTTTTCTTTCATTTTTCCCCTGCAGAGCTGGCGGCAAAGTAGAGTGAAGCTAAGCGAATGAAGGCTAGACCGACCATTTCGTCGACACCGTCAACAGTCAACAGCAGATGGGGATTTTCTTTTATTATTTTTTTTCTCCTATTTTTTTTTTTTTTAATTTAAATCCCATGTTAGTAGCGCGCGTCAACGGAACGTTTGTTTGTGTTTCCTTCTGATCCCACGCGACGAGTGTTACTTGCTCTCTGCGTCGCTCATGACACATTCGGCGACCTTGTGCTCTTCTTCTGCCGGCTGTTCTTTATTTTTGTCGCGAATTATCCGTTGCGACCACGTTGTGCCGCGTTTTTGGTTTTTGGTGTTTCTTTGTTGTTCCAGTTTTGTGGCTTGTGACGTGGTAAGTGTGCAACTCAGTCCACCCCCTGGGGGGACGAACGAAACCGCCATTATTCGTCTTCCGTTGTTCCATTTTCGGAATTACTCACTCATGACGAGCGTACTTGGCTGATTCCCATACTGTGTGTGCTTAGCGACGTTAGTTGTGAACACTGTCGCATCGGACTCGGGGCAGGACGCGAAAATCGGTTCACCTTACGCGGAGGAGCGGCGGCTCGAGCGAGTTCAACAAAATCACTCAACTCCTTTGGGAAGGAACCTGATTTTTGCTCTTTCGTGCAGGGTGGTGGGGGGAGGGGGGGAGGGAGGACAAGATCCTCTTGATAACCACAATATGCGCGCTGGTCTCGCCACCCGTTTGCACGAAATATATTGCTCTTGGTTGGAATTCGGTCGGGGCGTTTCATCCGGCGAGCGCTAGAGCGAAGGGCAGACGTTGAGAGGACGTTCTACGCCGCTCTTGTGCCGCGGACAACGCCAAGAAAGCTTTGCAAAAAAAAAAAAAAAAAAAAAAAAAAAAAAAAAAAAAAGGGACTCGGGAGCTCATATCCTGCCCATCATGCCCACGCAGCATGTCGAGCCGCAGGCCGAGGAGCAACTCAAACACGTCGCCGACGCGCTGCTCAAGGCTCGCAAGATTGTCGTCGTCACCGGTGCAGGCATAAGCACAAACTCTGGTATTCCGGTACGCTCACTTACCCCCCCCCCCCCCCCCCTTTGCTGTACTCTCTTTGATCGTGAACCTCGACTGTGTGCGAACGAGCTGTCAGGTCTCCTCCATCACCAAAAAGCCGACAAGAGAACTGATCAGCACACACAGGACTTTCGATCGGAAAATGGGCTTTACTCGCTCATCCAGGCCCAATTCGACGCCGCATCTCGACGTGTCCGTCAAAACGAACCGTCGGACGATGAGGGAGGACCTGACGAGACGGCACTGCCTTCGCGTTCGGCCAAGAGCGGAGGAGTGCGATGCGCGGACGAGCTCGAGGAGATCCGTCTCGACTCCATCACTGTCAAAACCGAGACAAACCGTGCCGGGGACGTGACCGAGGCTGCATCTGCTTTGCCGTGCCTGCTAGGCGCGCCTGGCGAAGATGCGTGGTCGGAAACAACGACTGCGGCTTCGGCATCTACGACTTGGCCTGCGACGGCGGCTGTCGAGTCCAACGAGGAGACCGCGTCATATCGACTGCCACCGTCGCTGGTCCAAGGACCGCCGCCTTTGTCTGTCGCGCCTTTGACGTTTCACTCCCGCGCCCGGACGATGCTTACAGGCGCATCTATCCCGCTGAGCTCATCACCTTTGTCGTCGCCACCGCCGGCCCTCTTCGACCCCTTCGAGGCCAGCCCGCCCTCGGAAGCGCCGAGCCCCGACGGGGCCAGCAGAGGAAGCAGTACTGCATCGTCAGAAGTCGGCGGAGATGACCAAGATCTATTATCGGCAAGCAGCCAGTGCTCGGCCGGAGGAAAGAGCGCGCTTCCCAACATGAGGGGTAGAGACCTTTTCGACGCCAACATCTGGTCGGATCCGGTCAGGACGTCGGTGTTTTACACGTTTGCCACGTCGTTGCGGCAGAAAATCAGGAACGCAGAGCCCACGGCGTCGCATCGGTTCATCAGCCACCTGAGGGACTGCTGCAAGCTTGTCCGGTGCTATACGCAGAACATCGACCAGATTGAGGAAAAGGTCGGGCTATCGACCAGACTGCAGGACGGGCCAGGTCTCCGGGGCAGGTTCTCCAGGCGGGCGACGGCCAGCTTCACGAGCCAGCCGAGCCAGATGGTCGAGCAGACCTGCCCGACGGGCCCCTCCTCAGACGGAGCGGGCGAGCAGCAAGCCATGCCGGAGAAGGCCGACGGGCCGGACGACGAAGCTGGCGGGTCGAGCCAACCGTCACGGGACACGACCACGGACGGCAGCGACGCGTCCAAGCCAGCGCGCGGGACTTCGAAGCCGCAGCTCCCTCGGTCCGGAGTGGAGTGTGTCTTCCTGCACGGATCGCTGGACCGCTTGCGATGCTTCCGCTGCAGCCGCGTGTGCGCCTGGGATGGAGACCGAGAGGTCGAAACGCTGTCCGGGCAACAGCCCGAATGCCCTCACTGCGTCGGCGCCACGATGGCACGCGAGGAGCGGGGGAAGCGCGCCCTGGGCGTCGGGAAGCTGCGTCCCGACATCGTCCTCTACGGCGAGGAGCACCCGAGCTCGCACCTCATCAGCCCCATCGTCACGCACGACCTCGGCCTGTGTCCCGACATGCTTCTGATCCTCGGGACGAGCCTGCGGGTGCACGGCCTCAAGGTCATGGTGCGTGAGTTCGCCAAGGCCGTCCACAGCAGGGGCGGCGCCGTCATCTTCGTCAACCTGACCAAGCCGCCCGAGAGTGCCTGGGGAGACGTCATCGACTACTGGGTGCAGTGGGACTGCGACGCCTGGGTGGATGATCTGCAGGTCAGGATACCGACACTTTGGTGCGAGACCGAGCCGTCGAAGCCCAGGAGGAGAAAGGGAGGACCCGGCGGGGCGACTGGGGGGAGCGACGAGGAGGAGGGGAGGAGGAGGAGGAGGAGGAGGAGGATGAGGAAGAAGGAGGAGGAGGAGGAGGAGGAGGAGGAGGAGGAGGAGGAGGAGACGAAGAGGATGAAGAGGATGGCGGAGAAGAAAGCGAAGCCGCCGGCCGCGAACCCCGTGGCCTTGCGCGACACCAGGGTCACTGGCGCCTACTGGACGGGCAAAGTCCTAAAGGAGCTGCACCGCATCTCAGGACAGCACGCCGAGGTAGACGCGGAAGAGCCGGGAGCGGGAACGGGGAGAAGCCCTGCAGCCAACACGGCAACTCAGGCGTCAAGGGCGGAGAAGAAGAAGAAGAAGAAAAAGGAGGAGAAAAGGCCGCCGCGCAAGTCGGCTCCGGGGAAGCTCGAACGGCCACAAGAACGACCGTCGACGCTGGATCCTGACGCCGGCGCCGACCTCGACGGACGGGGCATGGACGCGGCAGACGCGGGATCTGCTGTTCCCGAGACCAAAACGGCGGCGAATCCGACGGCCGGCCATCCGACGCCAAGCAGCAGGAGCTCGAGCTCGAGCTCGATACTCAGCTCGGTCAAGGAGCGCGCTCGCATCAGGAAGAGAAAGGTGATGGACGGCGAGGAAGTGCCGACACCCTCTGTCTCGACGAGCCGGCGGCGCTGCGCAGACGCGGCGTCCAAGGCCGGCGTCGACGCAGACGAGTCAAGATTGCCGCCGCTACGGCCGATGCCGGGACCGCCCAGCCCTTCGGCGCCCAACGTGCGGTACGCGGGCCTCTTTGGCCAGCCTCATCCTTTTTTTCACTGCGACGCGCTAGTCCGTCTGCTGCATGATGCGCCGGTCTGGACGCACGGTGTTCGCAACGAAGAGGGCCCGTGGTACGATAGACGGAGACTGGCTCCTGGACCGGAGGAGAAAGGAAGAGGAGGAGGGGGGTAAACATGCTAAGGAGGTCTGGGTGCTGCTCGTTAGAGCTGTAGTCGGGCAACGAGGTTGGGAGGTCGGAGGTTAACGATGAGCGAGTTTTTTTTTTTTTTGGCTACGTTTTATTTTTCATCTATCCCCGTGACTGGGTTGCATGGGGGGGAAAGTTGGCTAACGCTTTTTTTTTCATGCCGGGTGAGGAGAGCGAATCTGAGGTTGTGAACGGGAATGAATGGTGCGGTTGGGCATGGATGGTGTTTTTTTTTTGGGGGGGGGGGGGGGGGGGGGGCGGTGATGATGGTGTGAGAGGGGGGTTTACATTTTAGTTTTGTGTTGGTTGGGGGGGGTT
>JABAEC010000088.1:0-22511 GCA_013435705.1 Claviceps paspali | reverse complement strand
CCCCCCCCCCCCCCCCCCCCCCCCCCCCCCCCCCCCCCGTGAAACGATGAGTCCAGATAACCGCATACTAGTAACTAAAGTGGTATCATTGCAAGGTGTTTGACATGTTGAAGAATTGCCGCCAGTCATGCCACGACCTCCATGGAAGGTGAGAGAGGGTGACGAGTCGACCAACGCATGTAAGACAGTCGACGTCCACTCAGACTCAGTCCCCAGCGGCAGCTCTTCAAGGAATGGGCATTTGACCGATTATCAAAAACGACTTGCTGCCAATTCCGATTGCCCCCATTTGATCCACACACCTTGGTGGCGTCTATGGCTGTTTTGTCAATACGCTGTTCTCTCTCTCTCTCTCTCTCCCTCTTTATTTTTTTGTTTCGTAAACCTGGTCATCGAACTTGAACGATTGGTAATTGGGGCAGAGTTGTGAGGCAGATGGAGATGATGTCAGGCAGATCCAACGTTGGAGCTTCTTTTTTAAAAAAAAGAAAAGATAGGGGTGAAAAACCCGATGATCATCACAGGCCAGGTACATGTGTCACGAGGAGGCGAGCACGAAGCACAGACGAAGGCAGAGTCGGACATAACTTGGGGCCACTTGATTCCAATCTCGGGTGCCCAGTTCGCTTCATCATCAACTAGGATGAATATCCCACCTATGGATGGTACTGAACGAAAGGTGGACTGAAAAAAAAAAAAAGTATAAAAAAAAAACAGAAAAAGAGCATCGTGTATCCCCCTTGATTTCGTTCCTGCCGTCGCTCGTGTTTTCCCCTAAAGAGCATTCTGCTTGGCGCGGAGGTCGAAAACCTTGAGCGCCTCCTCGGCGGCCTTGAGACCGCTGAGGACCATGGCACCGAATGTGGGACCTGAGATGAGAGAGAAGGGAGAAGGAGAAAGTCAGCCCTGGGCACAAAGAGTTGACAGTGATAAGAGAGGATGGGGGATGGGCGTCTTACCCATGCGGTTCGCCCCGTCCATCTCGGAAAGCTCCATGCCACCAACGATGAGGCCAGGGACGATCTCGCGGGTGTTCCTCACGATGGCGTCTTCAGCCAAGGTCATGTCGAGCCCGCGCATGCCGCCGAGCTTTTCGACGCACTGCATGCTGACGAGGCGCTTCACGCAAAAGGCACCCATGGGGCCGTCGTGGCCGGTGGTGGAGATGATGAGAGGCGCGTTGATGGTGTTGGGATCCATGCAAGACTGGTCGTCGTGATGCATCGACACAAGGGTCCAGTTGGTGACGACGCCGGCGATGCGGATGCCGTCTCCCTCCGAGGGGTGGATGGGACGTGTGATGAGATCCTCCACGCACGTGGCGTTGAACATCTTGACGTTGGGCAGGGCGAGGACCTTGGACATGATGGTCGAGGTGAAGAGCGCGGCGTGCTTGACGACGACGTAGTTGCCCTCGTCCTCGTACGGCACGCCGACCTCGCGGAGAAAGACGTCGGCGGGCTTGCGCATCACCATGGCCGAGAAGAGCTGACCGCCCAGCCAGGCGCCGCCGCCGGGGGACACGGAGGCCTCGATGATGCAGATCTTGAGGTCGGGCCGGTGCTTGCCCAGGACATAGGCGGCGCTGAGACCGCAGGAGCCGGCGCCAACGATGACGATGTCGGACTCGGCGTACGTGTCCAGGTCCTTGAAGTAGCGGCGCGTCATGGCCCGCGAGACCTGGCTCTCGCGGATGGGCGCGAACTTGAAGCCGTCCCACTGGCCCATCATGTCCTCGATGGTCTGCCTGGTCTCGAGGCCGCCGGGAACGACGGCGAGCTTGGACGCCGGCCTGACCAGCTCAGCGACCTGACGAGGGGGGGATGTGGCGGCGGGGGGACTCATGATGGTTCTGCGAAAGTTAGAATGAGAACCGCGACGGTCGAATGGGGAGGAAGGAGAGCATGATCCTTTCGCTGGTATTATCCAGATCAAGTTCAGGGCCGTATATTCTCAGCCACACTCCGCTCTGCTCGCTTTTTTTTTTTTTGTTCTTTTCTCAAGCCGCTCTCCCTCCTCCAAGTTTCCCAATGGGACAAAGACGACAGCATATACATTCGTATGCATGTCTACTCGTCACACGGCGGAGATGGGAAAAAGGAGGGTCGGCGGCCCGAAGAAAAGAAGAAGAAAAAAAGCAGCAGGGCGGAATGGGCACCGGCTCATGCAACAAACTTTACCTAAAGAGGCGTGATCATGTTTGGATATACCACCGCGGAAGGAAGCCATGATTGCTGTCAAATCACGGGGAGGTCGCGCGTGTACCGATTGAAGGTAGAGAGAGAGAAAAAAAATTGAAGCTGCCGTCTCTGCTTAATCCTTGTCAGTCGCGCTCTTCTTGGGGGAACTGCGAGCTGTTATCACGAAGAGACGGAAGATGTATGGTCCAGCCTAGATGTATATACTTGCGAGTGGAATGTGTGGCTTGCGAAGTTCCAAGAAAATTCGACTTGTATGTACAGCGCAGCGCAGGGCGGGGGGGTGTGGAAGATGTAAAAAAAAAAAAAAAAAAAAAAAATTGTCTTCCCACGAAAAAAATGTGGCCTTGGGTGAGGGGTTTTTATATCCCCTCCCCCCCCCCCCCCCCCTTCCTTCTTCTCTTTCCCGTTAGCGGCGGGGTAGTCGGTCCGTCCTTGCCATCATTGTACGACTCGACTCAATCAATGAGCCAGTGGAAAAGAGGAAAAGGCCCGTCGTGGCGTTCGTCAGGCCGACGGGCAACTAAATCGCGGTTCTCGGGACCCGGGAAGTTGCCGTTGGGTATCCGAGTTGCTCCCGCGCGACACGAAAGACAACGCAGAAGTGAAAATAGAGCGAAGCGTGGGCTGGGACAATCGGACCTTTTTCTTCTTTTTCTTTTCTTTTCTTTTCTTTTCTTTTCTTTTTAGAGACACGATCGAAAGAGAAATGGACATTTTCTTCTCGGGGACGTCGTCTTGTCTGCCGCATCGAGACGGGGTGTAGTTGGTCGTGGTCGTTTCAGACGAGCCTTTCTTTCCTCACGCCTCTGCGACCTCGCACACGGTCCTGACAAAGGCTTCGGGATCATGGCCAAACCGTCCTAGAAAGAGGCCGTCCAGACTCGGCCTCAGCCGCGCGTACAAGCCCGGCCCCGCGCTGCCGCCGTAGACAATCCTCGTGAGGCCTTCCCTTGCCCTCACGCAGTCGAGCCGGCGAATGCCCTCGGCCACGGCCAGGACGTGCGCCTCGCCGGCCGGCTCTGCTGCGCCAATCGCCCAGACGGGCTCGTACGCGATGGCCACTTCGGCCGCCGAGTCCACCGCGCCGAGGGCGCGCTCGAGCTGGACGCGGCACTCGTCGACCGCCGCCGCCGCCGCCGCCGCCGCCTCGCCCTCCCCGGCCCGCCTCCTCTCCCCGACACAGACGAGCGGGATCATGCCGTTTCTGCTCACTGCCGCGGCCTTGCGCGCCACCATCTCGTCGTCCTCGCCGAAGAGGGCCCTCCGCTCCGCGTGCCCGACCTCGACGATGCTCACGCCCGCCTCCCGCAGCACCGCCGGGCTGACCTCCCCCGTGTACGCGCCCTCGTCCTCCCAGTGGCAGTCCTGCGCGCCGGTCCAGACCCCCGTCCCCGCGTCCCTGATCCGCTCCGCCGTCTCGGCGACAGCCACGAAGTCGGGCATGATGAAGATGTCCATGTTGGCGAGCGTCGACGCCGGCACCGCCGCCAGGTGCTCCAGCAGCCTGGTCGTGACTTGGCGGGTGCGCGAGAGGGAAAAGTACATTTTGGTAGAGAGGCCGATGAGGCGGCGGCGTGGTGACGACGGAGCCATCACCTCATGTGGTCCACCCTTTCTCTTCTTCTTTTCTCTTCTCCTCGTTGTACGCTGATGTTGTGAAAGTAGATGCTGCTCTCTGTGATGATGATGATGATGGAGAAACAGCTCCGCCTACCGACGGTTGGCCACGGAATGCCGACTTTATGCCGAGTTATCCCCCCTTCCAAAAGAACAAATATATGTTAACATATCATTTCCCTCCCGATATTCTCTCCCAGCATAGACACTTTGGCTCCCGTGGCCTCTTCCCCCCCCCCCCCCCCCTTCCATTGCAACTGCAACCCCCCACTTTTGATCTGCAGACCAAAATCATCTCCTGGCCAAAAAAGGACTTCCAGCCATCGTCGTTTCCCAACCTTTTTCTTTTTCTTCTGCGTGTGGGGTGTGTGGAGGCCACGCGGGAAAAGTAAACGAGGGGAACGAGGCTTGCCGGTTCGGGAATTCCGACTACGAGGTAATAATTGAATGGTATGTATATGGTCTCCAGGCAGGTGACTGTGTGCTAAAATTACATAATGTGACGCCGCCGCCTCTCTTGGGATCCGATGCTGCGAAAAATTGAAAACGAAAAACGAAAAGAAAAAAAAGAAGGGGGGGGGGGACAAACGTTAGACGAGAATCAGATGGTGGTTTTGGGCTCTGAAACATCTTCGTGTTCAACACCAACAACTCCAAGTCCCCCTCTTCCTCAACTATCGCGAGGCTCATTACCACAAGCATCATCATCATCAACAACGACAGCGCCTCCCCTATCTCATTTCCATCCTCCTCTCGTGCCAGGTGCTTCAAACCCCCGTGAATTCATCCCTCCAGATTCGTGATCTCGTCAACCTTCCTGGCGCTTGGGCTACCGCTATCAAACTCGTAGCCCAGCCACTCCCTCGCCAGACGCCGCGCGAGCTCCAGGCCGACGACGCGCTCGCCCATGCACAGCACCTGAGCGTTGTTGCTGAGCACGCTGCGCTCGACGCTGAAGCTGTCATGGGCGGTCACGGCCCGGATGCCCCTGACCTTGTTGGCCGCAATGGCGACGCCCAAGCCCGTCCCGCAGATGAGCAACGCGCGGTCGGCCTTGCCCTCAGCGACGAGGCGTGCTGCGGCGGCGGCCCGGACCGGGTAGGCCGTCTTGTCCGAGGCTTCGTTGGAGCCCACGTCGATGACCTGCGCGACGCGCTTGTCCGACTCGAAGTCGCGCTTGATGGCGTCCTTGTACGACACGCCGGCTTCCTGTCGTGCGAGACAACCGTGGCGATTTGAGTCAGACAAGAAAGAAAAAAAGAAAAGAAGAAAGCGCTGATGCCGAGGACGGGGGGAACGGGACTTACATCGCAGCCCATGACGATTTTCCACGTCGGCGACATGGGGACAGGCCGTGATGTCTGTGATGGTTTTTTTTTTTTTTGTTTTTTGTTTTTTATAAAAAAAAAAACGAGGGCGAAAGAGAGCGGAGAGCAATTCCAATCTGTAATGTTTTGCAATGCGTATTTGTTTTCTCTTCACAATAAGCCAGACAGGGAGGAGGGAGGCTCTTTCTTGACAGGCAGATTCCGGGGGCAATTCTAAGAACAAAGTTGAGCAGCAGGAAAACATGTCACCGTCCTCATCCCCCGTCCCCCGAGGAAAGAGACTTTCTCAGCAAACCGCCGCGCCGAGCAAACCCCATAATCGCTGGACACTCAACTCATTCTCCGCTTGTTTCAGGAGGAGAGGAACGTGGGAGCCGGGTGCCACGGCAAAAACCTACCTGCAACATGCAACAAGGCTTCCATATTCGTCGAGTTCCGTCCACGTGTTTTCTTCATCTTTTTTTTTTTTTCATCTTTCCTTTTTTATCCCAAGCAAGGTGGCCTATTTTAGGTCAGCCGATGATGATGATGCCCAAAGTGGCAGTCCCGAGTTGCGGGGCGAGCAAGACTTGGATGAGCAGGGATGCAGGATAGGGGAAGGGATATGATGATGACGGTGAAATTAAATAATGAAAGCACGAGTGTTGATCTCTGTAGTTAGGTGAAATAGCCTTCTAGGGTATCCGCGTTGGGAAAGGATATGCCAAACGCTGCAATTGCATCGTAAAGAGGCGAACATGTTTGCTGCATTTGATGGACTGTCTAGTATGCAGTTCAGTTTGGATGAAGGAAACAAACAAAAAAAAAACGTTTACACGCTGAGCTTGCGACATGGCGGCTATTTATCCATCAATCCGAGGTCTCTCATATGCACAAAGGCTCACAAACATACCACGAGGGCGTTCCTCCCATCCATCCACATGCCCACAGGCACACATACATACATACTATGTATATATATATATATATATATATATATATATATATATATATATATATGGCGATAAACTCCCGCCAGTGACATGTGAGCTGCATCACCTCCCCGTCTCATTTACACAATGATGGACCAAGCCCATCGTGAAAAGCATCAGACATCCCTACACAAACCCCTCTTTGTGTACAAATGCCTCACTTATCCCAGGGAATTCTTCCCTGTTCATCTCGAACCTTAGAACCCCATTCCAGACCGTTTCGGAACACAGTCAGATTCCTCCTCTAAGCCCTTCTCTACTAAGCTCTTTTCCACACCAAGCCCCTTTCTTCTAAGCCCTTGTCACGATTTTCTTATGCCCTTTTTGTACGTGGATGAATTACTCATCACGAGAAGGAGAGATAAGCTTTCCTTTTCATCCCAGACCTTGTCAATCATTCGAGATGATCTGCAAACAACAGTCAAGTCCTGCTCCAGGCCCGTTTCTATTGAACCCTTGTCACCGTTCGGCGACAAGAAGTGTCGGCAACGAGTTGGAAATCTCCATGTCTCCGAGCCTCTCCTTGAAGAATATGAGCCGTCTGCACAGCTGTATTTCGTGTGACAAGGACTTGTTAGAAAGGGAGCAGAGAGCAGAGAATTGACCGCCATTCGCAGACTATCTCGAACGGGTTCCAAGGTAAGGGATGAAAAGGAAAGCTTATCTCTCATCCTCGAGATGAGCGAGGCATTCATGTACAAAGAGGTGGTATGTGAGGTGTGAGAAGGGCTTGACAGAAGAGGGCTTGGCAGAAAAGGGCTCGGGGAAGGGAATTGACTGTGTTCCCAGATGATCTTGAATGGAATCCAAGGTGAGGGATGAAGAGGGAAGAATGAAGAATTCCTTACTGTCCTCCAAGGGACGAGTAAGACCATTTATACACAATACGAAGAGGGGGTGTGCGGGGACATCTGAGGCCTTTCACAATGAGCATGGCCCATCATGATGCAGACGAGATGAGGAGGTGATGCAGCTCACGTGTGACATTTAGAATATTCACCATGCGGCAGCATGTCCCACTCAGCGACCGATAGTTCGACCCTGAACGGGTCGATTTTTTGAATGAGCTTTTGGTTTTCCGTCGAGGAACGACCTCAGCGGAGTCGAGTGGTGCGGGATGATGTGACGATGTAAAAGCTGGCGCGTACGAGGATGGATGGGGTAGCAAAAGAGAGTATTCGAGCGCCGAATCGTCTCGCCTTGTTGAGAAAGGGGAAAAGGCAACCCAACCCAACCACAAAGATGGGGTGGCGGCTAAACGATCCAATAGTAGAATGAATAGTAGGCAAGATGCAAGATGGCGTCACTCACCAGGTGATCGCCAGGTGATGGAAGATCTCTCATTGGTCAACCGGTCGCCTACGGCTAGCCCTAGCCCCCTAGCCCAGGGTTAAGTTCTCCGCCCACAACAAGCCTGCTCACTTTTTCTTGTTACTAGTACAGCCCAAGGGAACGGCCCGCGGTCGTGGCACATGGTTGAACTACCAAGGTTTTTGGTAGAGAGAAAAAGGAAGAAAGAAATTAAAAGAAAAAAAAGAAAAAAAGAAGAAAAGAAGAAAAGAGAAAGAAGAACAAAGAAGAAAGAAGAAAGAAGAAAGAAACTAGAAGGGACCTACGCCCGTGGTGGCTCAAGGACGTGTACTTAGTCAGCGACATCTTGGAGGAGGTTGATGACTTGACTCCGCCACCCCCCGTTGTCTGGTGACTGATGATGAAATAAACACGCGATCCAAGAGCATTTCGTCTCCGGAGCCTACTATGTATGTATGCAGCAACACACTCAAACCTCACACATGACGCATCCGGGAACTCCTGCGGGTCAGCATGTCCGAGTCCACAGTCACCAGCACACCCTCAGCGATGGGAAACAAATAGGCAGAGACTCGCTTTAGACTCGCCTTGGAGCGAAACATGGGCCTCGGATTCCGGTCAACTCAGCACCCTGCTGCCCATCGACGGATGATGAATCCGTCGGTCTAGAAAAGCAGCAGTGTGTCGATTGAAACAAAGAACAATTTCTTGTAATGCACAAGCAACTTTGTCGAGAATCACGAGCATGAAATATCCAGAGCTCCGCCCTTATCAAGGATATATGCACGTTGTCGCCGTGCATGCAGGCTTGAGACTTGGCAGTGTCATGGTATCGGACAGAAATTGCTACGCGGCTCGCGCGACTCGTCATTGACTGAGCACTGGCAAGCCAGTACGCTCCGTACCGCCGATCCCTCGAATCATGAAGATGCTCTTCCGAGGCAGGCCCCGCGAATAATGTTTACCCCGGTATGCGATTCTCGCTGATAAACGCCGCCAAGGATTCTGGCAGACCACCCCCCCCACTCTCTACCCTTCTCTCGTGAGGAGCAGTGCATTAAATTCTGATGTCACCGTTCTGGAGTGACTTCGGTCCGGCCTGCCTCGACAGGGACCGAACTACAAGGCTTCTTTTCTTAAAAAGAAAAACGAACGAGAAGAAAAAAACCACCATCTTTGGCAGTAAACGATCGGAGACCTTGACAGAGTTGGGCTAGTTCAAACTGCAAGCTATCACATGGGGTCAGCCGTCCTGACCTGATGTGGTATCATGGCAGAGTAGCGAGGGCAGTCGCCAGTTGCATCAGCCGAGAAGCTCTGCATGAGAGTGACGTTATGCAAGCACGCGCGTCTCCGCATTCAAGGCATGACGGAAGCGATTTCACAGCCTTCCACCTTCCACTGAGTCTCATCCTTTGATACAGCAAGCCCAAGTCACTGTTCGAACCAAGGATACTGGGAAACATGAACTTCTCTAGCTCTCTGCCACTCTTCTGTCCCTCCCTCAAGAGCTTATCGTCTCTGATCAGCATCGGCAGACTCCGATGACGGAATTCTCAACTTGGAAAACCGGCTAGCCATCCACCTTTGCGCGAGGGGGGGGGGAGGGGGGGGGTGAGAGAGATTCGACTCAAAGCCACTACGTGATGAGTAAATGTGGACTTGGATGCCATGAGAAGCAACAATGAGGGGCCGAATATGCGGGGGGGGCCTATAGAAAAAACACCAGGGATGAGGCAGGTCTACGCGTTATAAGACGCAGAGGTTGATAGCAACAATGGATCAGCCATGCAGGCAGAACAAAAAGGGAAATTCAGTTGTGCCTCGGCGGGAAATCCGCTCTGGTTTCTTGAAACGAGCTCAACCCGTTTCGTCGCATTTCTGTCCAGAAAGTGCTTCTTGAAACAAGCTCAGAGCGCGTCACAGAGCGTGATTCATTCATTCCCTCATACTTGCTCATTGACCCTCTCCCCCCCCCCCCCCCTGAGATTTCTCTGCGACCAGAGGTTCTCTGCATTACAACGCGGCAGAGTGCGAAATGCTCCGTTATTGCCCTTCATTCTATATCTGAAACGGGAGGAGAAAAAAAATAAATGGTGAGAGAGACCAAAAATAACAAAAAATAACACCGTCTTCCAAACATGTCGAAACGACATCTCTTCAACTCGCCCGATGGCCTCGTCAACAAGGCCCTCAGAGGAATTATAGCCTACAACCCCAGCCTGAGGCTCGACGAGACCAACCGCGTGGTCTACGACACCAGGCACGACAAGACCAAGGTCAGCATCGTCAGCGGCGGCGGATCCGGCCACGAGCCGGCGTGGTCCGGCTACGTCGGCAGTAACATGCTGGCGGCGGCGGTCCAGGGCGATATCTTTGCCAGCCCCAGCACCAGGCAGATCCTCGCGGGGATCGAGGCGGTGCCCAGCGACGAGGGCACGATCCTCGTCATCACAAACTATACGGGCGACTGTCTGCACTTTGGGCTGGCGAGGGAGAAGGCCAGCGCGCGAGGGCACGACTGCCGCATCATCATCTGCGGGGACGACGTCTCAGTGGGCAGAAAGGGCAGCCTGGTCGGGCGGCGCGGGCTCGCAGGCCAGATTGGCGTCCTCAAGGTCATGGGCGGCGCCGCCGGGGCCGGGGGATCGCTCGACGAGGTGTACCGTCTCGGCGTGGCCCTCTCGCAGCAGGTGGTGTCGATGGCGGCGACGCTGGACCACTGCCACGTGCCCGGCCGCGCGGAGCACGGCGCGCTCGGCGACGACGAGATGGAGCTCGGGACGGGGCCTCACAACGAGCCCGGCTACAAGAAACTGTCGCCGGCGCCGTCGGCGGCCGAGCTCGTCCGACAAATACTGGCGCACTGCCTGGACGAAACGGACCCGGAGCGCGGCTACCTCAGCCTCGCGCCGGGCGACGAGACGATGCTTCTCGTCAGCAACTTTGGCGGCATGTCGCACCTCGAGATGGGGGCCCTCGTCGACGAGCTTCTCGAGCAGCTGGAGCGCGACTGGGGCGTGGTACCCGTCCGCGTCTGCGCCGGCTTCCTCGAGACGTCGCTCAACGCGCCGGCCTTCTCCGTCTCCATCGTCAACGTCACGGCGGCGGCCAGGGGCTGCGGCTACTCGGCGCAGGATATCATGTCATTCTTCGACGTCAGGACCGACACGTGCTGGGAGTCGATGGCCGGCTCGCAGGCGGGGGCGGGAGCGGGAGCGGGAGCGAGGCGGCGCGGCCGAAAGGACCAGGTCATCCGACGGCCGGCGGGCGACGGCGAGCAGGCCAGGACGGTCGACGGGCAGCACGACCTCAAGACCGACCCGGTCGTGCTCGAGGCCATGCTCCGCGGTGCGTGCAGCCGGCTCGTGGAGGCCGAGCCCGACCTGACCAGGTGGGACACGGCCATGGGGGACGGCGACTGCGGCGAGACGGTCAAGGCCGGCGCCTCGGGCTTGCTCGCCGCGCTGGACCGCGGCCTCGCGGCCTCGGGCTCCGTCGTCACGGTCCTCCTCGCGCTGGAGGACATTGTCGAGACCAGCATGGGCGGCACCCTCGGCGGCATCCTCGGCATACTGTTCGTCGCGCTGCGCAACGCAGTCGAGAGCAGCAGCAGCAGCAGCAGCAGCAGCAGCAGTGCCGACGACTCAAGCCCCGTCCACGCCCTCTGGGCATCCTCTCTCTCGGCGGCGCTCGCCAGCCTGCGACAGTACACGCCCGCCCAGACTGGCGACCGCACCATCATGGACACCCTCATCCCCTTTGCCGAGGCCATGACCACGTCCGGCTTCGGCGACGAGGCCGTTGCCGCAGCCCGGAGAGGTGCCCACGCCACCACCGGCATGAAGCCCAGGCTGGGCAGGGCGACCTATGTCGGCGGTGCCGCGGCATCGCCTTCGCAGCAACTGCCTCCCGATCCTGGTGCTTGGGCCGCGCTGGCTGCCATCAACGGCTTGTACGAGGGGCGTACGCGAGCGTAGATAGTTGAGCGCGTAGAGAGCAACAGCGGACGGACATACACATACACACGAGATTTGTTTTTGTTTTTGTGTTTTTTTGGGGGGGGTTTTTGTCTCCAACGTCCTCGTTTCGTTCGCCCCTTGCAACTCGTGTCTCGGCCATCCAGCAACACATCGATCTATCATCCTGCCCGCCGAAGAAACCAGCCATCATCACATCGTACCGCACCGTAGCCTTTGCCAGTGCCAGTTCCTTTTTGTTTTGTTTTTTCCCTCCTTCTTCCGCGGCCAGGCCCCGTCCAGTTAGGAAGGGAAGAAATACCAATCCGGCCGTCTGAAAATGCCGCAAATCACTGAGCCTGCTTTTCCAAACCCCATACACTTACCTACCCGGTACTACAATGGCATCACAAAAGCTCGACGAGACCAGTCAGTCAGCAAGCCAAATCAACCCTTGTGCCAGGTAAAAAGACGATTTTAGGGGGGTGGAGAGATGGGTAGTAGTCAAGATTTCGGGTAAAAAGGCGGTGATGGAATCCGCGCTCGCTGGGGAAATGAAAAAAAAAAAAAAAAAAAAAAAAAAAAAGGTTCCATGACTTCTTTCACCGGCTCCAACAACTCCGACACTTTGCTATGCCATCCTCTCTCCAGAGCAACTTACACACCCCTTCCTACTTCCTACCGCGACCAACCAACCCCCTCTCCCCCCATCCTTCATGCTCCATGCTTACATGCCGACAATCCCATCGTAAAAAAAAAAAAAAAGCCTTGTGCGTCCCCACAGCCGCGCTGTCTGCCGCCGTCGCAGCCACCGCCATGGCCGCCAAAAGAGAAGGGGAGTAAGAAAGGAAAAAAAAAAAAAAGAAAAAAACCACCCCGTCAGGCATCCAGCCCGGCCCGTCCGTCCACCAGTCGTGATTTGAGCGCGGGGGGGCAGCACGAGAGGGAGTTGCTTCGGCAGTGGACCACACAAATCAGAAACCCGTGAGGCTGACAAATAGCGCGCGTGATTTTGGGAAGCCAAGGCGCGGTTTTTCGTTTTTTTTTTTTTTTTTTTTTTCCCCCTTGAGGCAAAAAAAAAAAAAAAACCCAAGCCCATGCCCAGCTGTTTTTCTTTTTGTTCCCCTCCCTAAGAGGTTGCCGTCCCTAGTAGAAAAAAAAAAAAAACTCGCCATGTTCGTGTCTGTTCGCTGAATACTTACAGCCAAGCCAACAAGGTCAGTCAGTCAGCATTGATGTCATGTTTCGAAAAAGGGGGGGGCGACAGGAACATTGCTTCTTGTCGACTTTTTTGCAAATTGTGAAAAAGATAAAGAGAAAAAAAAAAAAGGAAGAAGAAAGAAGAAAGAAAAAGAATAGAAAAAAGAAAAAGGAAAAAAAAAAAAAAGAAGAAGAAGAAGACGAAGACGAAAAACCCTCCAGAAACAAACGATGGAAAAGCAAATCGTAGACAGAATCTCATCCCACATCAGATCAGACGTAACGCATGTCTCCGATCGTTTTGCGAAACATGTTCCGCTTGCTGCGGGCAAGCTCCGGGACACACACACATACATAGTGTACTTACACACACACACACATACATACACACCAAAAAAAAAAAAGAGCAGAATGGAGAAAGGGTGTGGGGGACAGAAATAAACATGCCATCTCCAATCCAGGGATGAAAAAGCGAGGGGTTTGCCTCCCCCCCCCTTCCCCTTCCCGTTTCCACATATCCTCTTCTTCGTTTCGTTTCATTTCGTTTCGTTTCTTCTTCTCTCTTCGTCTTATACGCCGACACCCTCCCACGGGGACTCGGCCGACCTGGCCATCTTTCCTGCTTACAGTCCTGAGCTTGGTTTTGGTCGTAAATGCGTGTATCAAGGGAAAGGGGGAGGGGGGGGGGGGGGCGGGAGATGGGAGACACGCCCAGGGCTGATGAGTTTCGAACTAGTATCGCCAGATCGTCCATCCCGCCTCTCTGTCTTAGTATCAAGCTGATGGGACGAACAGCAACCCGAGCCGAAGAGCGAGTTGCGTGACACAGGCGCGGTTCGCCCCGCCAGACAGGCTGGCAAATCTCACCACATCCGACAAGAGAGAGAAAAAAAAAAAAGAAGTTTTTCGAGACGACGACAGCGAGGCCTCACCTGGCCGTCTAGCATTTTTGTTTTTCCACGTCCTTTTTTTTTTTTCTTCCTTCTTTTTTTTTGGTTTTTAATTCTTTCGCCCTGCTTTTATTCGTGGTGGTATGATCATCTTTGTCTGAGACAATTGCTACCCTGCGTGTGTGTGTGCGTACATATATCATGTGTCCGAGAGTCGAGACTCTGGGACCCCGGAAAAATCGAGAAAAAGAAAAAGGAAGAGATAGGAAGAGGTGAGTTTGAAAGAAGGAGAACATGGTGAAAAGAGGTTCAATGCCCTGGGATTCGAGGAAGAAGAGGCTGCGAGCGCAGTCCCGACGGAATCGATGCTCGACCACTCTCCTTCTGGTGATTCCTTTCGGGGGGGGGGGGGGCAAATGGAAACAACACGATACCATTGCTGGCCGTTGGAAGGCTTTCTTTGTCCCGGGGTCAATGTCTTCGGCATGTCCGACACGGCGACCTTGTCACTCCCATCGCGCACACACCCCGTCCGTGGTGATATCGTGACCGCCGGCCGCGACCCTCACTGCCCAGACAGCGGAGACGTGTACTCAGGGATTCAGGCAGGCGGCATTGTAGACAGGTTCCTGATATTCTCCATCTCGTAAACAAGGGGCTGGCTAATCCATGCCCATCAAGCTGCTGCCCCTTGGCGGCTCGTGGCCCGTCGTCGTCGTCGTCGTCGTCGTCGTGCCCCTTCCCTCAGTCGCAAGGACAAACGGATCCGGACCACAACTCCAGCAGAAAAATGAATATAAATATAAATATAAATATGAAATCTACTATCGTATGGATTGGTCCGTCACTTGGCCCAAAAGAACTGTTGTTCAACCCACCGCCGCAACTTGGGGCTCCTCCAGACGCCTCAACTGAAAGGACCGCACCGACCATGCACCACTCGAGATGGGGGGGGGGGGGGGGATTCTCGAGTAACCGCACTTCTGGAAGTGATGAAGAAATATACCACCACGGTTAGGCTACCGAGAAACAGTGTGCCAATCGGCGATGTCCATGTTGGCCATTGACCAGGCTGGTCAGGCTGTCAGGGTGACACTTGTTTCACTCCAACACACGGGATTTGATTCTTTTTATGATGTGATTTGGAAGGAGAGAAGACACACACACACACACACACAAAAAAAAAAGTTGATGGCTGTCGCCACGGGACTTGGCGGACTGGACCTGTCCAAATTCGTCAACTTGTCGTGCAGGCATTGCTTCCCCCCCCCTTTCTCCCCATCAAGAGGTCGCCCGGTTGAAGGTACTACGTACCTGTTAAGTCAAACCAACCCTTCTTGTCTTCTCTTGTCACGACCGACAGAACACAATTGCTCTCTTCAACCCCTGCCGGCGATCTGCATCCCATCAACCTTGCATCCCAATCCTGGGTCAGCAATCGCAGGAGGGGGCGGACGACCAGGAGACCACCAGGTTGGTGACAAATACCGATGCCTGACGAAACGGGGCTCTAGCTCTGAGTATGCAACAACTCGGTGGTCGACAAAGAGTGTGGTATACTACCTACATACATAGATGGCTCGGCCCGTGGTGGGCTTCAGGCACTGCCCAGACAGCTTGGACAAAAAAAAACAAAACAAACAAAAAAAAAATAGCGTGTTCCAGATTGACCAAGACGAAGGGGGGGGGGGGGGTCAGTTGATTATGGGGTCGTGAGTCTGGTGACGTTGGCCGGTCTGCCGGTCAAAGGTGCTGAACTCGCTGAACTTGGAGAGTGTGAGGAGGAACGAGAAACCCCGGTTTCGGTTACTTGGACCTGGGCCCGGCATCAGGTCCGCGGCCCCCCCTTCTTCCCCTTCGCTTGCTAGGAGCTTGCTGGGATATGGCGGCTTCTTCGGATATCGGGCGCTGGGATTAAATCAAATTCTTCTCTCGGGACATCTGGACTCTCCTCTCTCTCTCTCTCTCTCTCTCTCTCTCTCTTTTCTCTCCCTCTCTCTCTCTCTCCCGTCCGATATCTCGGGCAAGTTGCGCCGAGAGGAGGAGAGTCTGACACGACCGAGGAGGGTATTGCCACGTCTGCCTGCCCCTTGATCAGGAATACTCTATTCTGTCTACTGTTATCTGGAGTCACAGTCGATGTGCCCGTATGACATATTGTGTTCACAAAGCAGCCCGCACGCTTGTGCAAGTCGGTACTGAGCCTTCCAACGACGACACGGACTTTTTCCGGATGACCATTCGTCGCACTGGAAAATGCACGGTGACGAGACTAGACAGGTGGTGTTGCAGTCACGATACCCCGTACATGAGAAAGAGAGAGAGAGAGAGAGAGAGAGTAGAGGGAGATAGCGGGAGAGAGAGAGAGAGAGAGAGGGGGGGGGGGGGGGTTCGACCACATCCGCCTGCAGGTCACAAAAGATGGCTGGCTGAATGATCAGTTCAGTGTTGCTCAGGTTGTCGCTAGGACTGACAAACCTGTATCAACGCAGCAGACCGTGTCGTATCAATGGGCAAAGCCCCAAACTCTCTTACCGGACTTGACCTCATTCATTGGATCTCTAGACCAAGGAAGCCGTGGTACAGTAACTCCTGCTCTGAACACGGTACACGAAGAAAGGGGCCGAGAGTACACATTAGCGCTCCCCCACCCCTTGCCAATAAATAAACAGCATTCAGTTGGGTGTGACGCGCCTCGCAGATCCGCATCAAGGGATATCCCAGCACTCTGGTTAGGCTAGAGCACACGTGAAGGAGGTAGCAGTGCCATTCGCTAAGAGAAGTCAGAAATTTGGGTATGGGAACACGAGATGCATCGTGGCGACAGAGAGGGTCGCCGATGAAGACGGTCGTGTCGGTGTCGGGGGTTGCCTGTATGCCTCTTGAGGTCTTGAGCATATGCTTCCATTCGTCTGTTCGGTGAGCCTCATCATCCACCAAGCGTTGCCCAGAGGCATCCAATCACATGTTTCTATCTATACCTTGCGTTCGATTTTTGTACCTATGTAGTAGAGGCCATGTACCACCTCTGAGCCTTATCCGTCGCCATCGGTCCAGGACGCGAGTGCTATGTGCTATGCCTCCTCGTCTTTCTCTCCGTCGGTCAACTTCTGTGCTGTCGGTCTTTTTCAAGCCGTCGCTGCCGTCATATCCTGGCCTCGATTCGCCGAAAACGCCCTGCCACTCCTACCCTGAACTAGAACGATGAGGGTTTACCCGTCGTACAGCGTAATGGCTTTGTCTTTGTCAGTGAACAATGGATGAACGAGCTGGGGAAAGACACGACGACGCCGGCAACACGCACACCACAAATCCCCCCTCCTCCTTCCCCCCCCCCCCCCCTTCCCCGGCCAACCAGGGGGGAAGGGGGGGGGGGGGGGGTTGATTAAGCCTGACAAATATTGATGATGCGTCGTCCTTCCAAAACGAGCTTCGCTTCCCTTCTTCAGGCATGTCCCTCAGAATGGTACGAGGCTGCTACGCTTGACGTAATTGGGAACTGCACATCTCACCATGCTTGTGAGAGTCAGGTGATTGGACTGTACAGATGTTAGGAGGGCTGAGCTGGAGAGATGGGGCACTTGTTGGTGGTCGCTTAGAAAAATAAAAATAAAAGAACAAGAAAAAGAAAAAGAAAAAGAAAAAGAAACGAAAAAAGAAGACCAAACGTTTCCAAAACAAGCTAGGGGACGATCATGATAGTGCATTGGTTTCCAGGTGAGCGGCACTTGAAATTGGAGACTCGACGCCCCTCATCCCCTCCAAGGGGTCAAAGCACTCTTGGAAAAAAAAAAAAAAAGCACAGTCTCACTCGAGATGCTAAACCCACACATGATACCCTGTGCCAAACAATTTGGCTTCCAGAATGGTGTAAGCAGTCCTGGATAGTGGTTGAGCGGAAAAGAAAAAGATAATTAGCGTAGATGCGGAAGCAGCCATTCATAGTTTGGACCCCATGACTCTGTTATCTTGCCCATCCTGTCTTTTTTTTTTCTTTTTTTTTTCTTTTTTTCTTTTTTTCTTTTTCTGAACATGTTACGATCGAGTGCGATGACTAGAGTCGTATCTGGAAAGCTTCGATGCGACTGATACCAATGTCTTCTTTGGGCCGCGCTGGTGGCAGAAACTGTAGACCAAAGATCCGGAATACCCGGAGTTCCGCGTGGGTAACCTCAGTATGAAAAATGGTGCCGCTTAGACATCGGCCATGGGGCCTTCTGTCCGTGTCCCGTTGTCTCATAGAAAAAGCAAGTAGATCCGACCGCAACACGGCTTGAACCGAGCGTGCATCTGCTGTCATGTCTGACGGAACGTTAAATTTGTTGGTTACCGACTGCAATGCGTTTGATATTACTGTCGAGAGAATGGAGCATTCCCCGCTCTTTAATAGCAATACTATGAAGTGTAGAAGCCACGGTGATGAGATTCATGCATGGATGAGTGGTAAATCAAATGAGCATTATGGACATGCTTTGCCGCAGGATTTTGCTACTCACCTCAGGCTGTCGTCCATCACAGAATTCGAGCATCGAGACGCTGATGGCTTCATGTATCTGTGCATATGATACTATATATCATCGATCAACTGTTTAACCTACAGGCGGGCTATAATCCAAGGCGACTGAACGCCCCCTTGATTTCCAGACACGAGACGGTTCAGTTTGTAGCATCCCCAAGTTGAGATGGCTCTGCCACATTTCACATTGTTGGATCAACACAAGCTGAGACTCCGCCACACGGCTTGACCCAGCGCGATGGATCAGCCATCGATGACTGTGCTACATTTCCAACGGACATCTGCTACTCGTTATGCAGTGAAATCCTGGACAATGACGTGACTGGCAACGACTCGCCTTCGTCCAAGAGCTGAGAGTGTGGCAAGCGAGCCGAAAAAGCACGTCAAGGATATGCCGCTGGTCACTGGTGTAACGAACTAGTACACATGCCATGCTGAGTTCGCTAAAAGAAAGTTCAACTTGGCAACAAGAATCAAAGGAGACTGCTCCCTCTGCTGAAACATACGGTTCTTTGTGTAGAAAATTGACATTTGCCATTGGGCAATTGGCCTCTTTCTATTCCCCGATCGAATAAAGCGACCACGACCATCTTGGATGCATTAACGTCATAGAAAGGGCGCGGAGATCTTGCTTCTCCTCTTCCTTTCCGCATCTGCAGAGAGAAACGCGAACGTAATGCCATGTTTTCTACACGAAGAACAAAAAGAAATGAAGAGCATTTGAGAGGAGGAGGGGGGGGGGGACGCCCGCCGGTGGCGGTATCTCAACATTGCCGACGTGACAAGACGAACGGTAAGAATACAAGGACAAAACGTCCCTTTCCGCGTGACAACCTTCCATGCTCGTCTTCCGTGGCTGTCAGCGCCCAGGCTTACCTGAACGGCGGTGGGCACGGGAGGTCCTGCGCCTCCCATTTGGGTCAACCAACTACCATCAGGGTGCCCGCTATGCTGCCTGCTACATACAACACGTCGAACTAAACGGGCTGGTCAGAAGATAATTTCCAAGAAGCAACTGAGACCTTGGGCTATATGTGTGGGGCCAAGGCCAAAGTGGATGAACTCATAAAATTGAATCACTGCCAGGGTGTTCGACTCCGTTACTTCACGAAAGAATGGAAAGGTGCACCTACTACGTATGCCTTTGATTCCAGTGCCAGTGCGTCTGTTGCGGAAAGCCGTCTCAAATCGGTGGACTTGACTGGCACACAACAGCTCGTCAACACCCTGCATGTGGAAACAACCCCCCCCCCCCCCTCCAACTGGGGACGTGGCCGGGTGACGGCTGGGATGGCAGGGGTCTGGTCTGGTCTGGTCTGGTGGTTAGTGTACCTCCTTGCTAGCTGGTGTGTGTAGTCGTGAGCCTCACCTTGTTTTGGAAACCCGTCTGTCTGGATCCGGCGAAATAGAGCTGGGAAGGAAGCGATGGGTATCTGGCTATTTTGCGTCATTTGTCGGCGGTCGTAAAACGAACAGGATGATGGGAACCCGGCACGGGTACCCTTTGCCACCCATGGCTCCATCAGATCGACCCCCAGCGTCCCTGTACTGCGGGCATGGAGCATGGAGTGGGCACCGTCGCTTCCGCGACCCGCGACCAGGTCGTCCCGCACACAGGTTTTTGTGGCATCGTGGTCGGCGGCAGCGACAATACGCCACCTTCTCGGCCGAAAGATCTGGCTGCTGCTAGCTGGTCTTCGATATCAACGATGATATACGTCAAGGGCATAATTATGCACACACGCGCATACCTGTACATATGTAGTGTTGAAGTGCTGTAGCCTGTAGCGCAGTGCATTGCATTTGCGTTGATGTTGTTTGGCCAGACGGGAATCATCGAATCTCGCCGTTCACGTGCCAAGGAATAAAAAAGGTCACGGGATCTGAAGCACATTGCACCCACCTGCACTTGCCAGTTCTGCAAGCCGACGAGCTTTGCATTCGCAGCTGGCAGCTGGCAGTCGCAGCTGCAGCATTACACCAAGACGTCTGCTCCACATCGTCCATGCCGCCACCACTTGGCTGGTACTACTACTAGTAGTAGTAACAGCTGCCTTGGGTACTCACATCCATGAACTTTTGAAGACTGACCGGCATACACTTTTCATCAGGTATTTTGAAAGCCCTCGACCGGATAGGACAGCTCGGACGACCACCCCTGCCTGTACAACATCATCTCGCGCTGTGGACAGACGTCAACTGCAGATCCGTTTCTGCAGGCGGAGATGGTGCTACACGCGAGCCTACACACGTATCATGTATTTTTGCCAGATTCCGCAACGCATCCGGCTTGGCGGGAAAACCAATACATTCGGCTAGTTCCCTCACACAAAAATGCCATTCTGCATGCTAATGACGCTTTAGTTTGAAAATTTGGGCGGGAAATCCGGTCTTTCTACCTTGTCACTGTATTAGGACAAATCACCATTCATGAAGGCTGCACAAACTGATACCTCGTCATGGCTTGTGCCTCGCAGAAACCACCTCGCAACACTTGAAAGGACACCGGAAGAGATTTGCAGATAATTGCTCGGAGATAAGGGAAGGAAGTTAGGTTGGATTGTCACAGCCCGCTCGCTCAAGCCCATTGCACCCAGGATCACGGCCTATTGCTCTGGCTAGCACCCGCAAATGAAATTGGCAATGGGCATAGGCATAATAAGGTGAGACAAGCCTCTGCACGCGCCCCCCCCCTCCCCACTTCAACCGATGTCTTATTTCTCATGGACGGGCTGTCTCCCTGTTTATTTTACCTGGTCAACTTAATAGTGAAACTGCCGGCTGACCCGACAGAATGTCCTCGCGGTATGTCTTCTTCTCTCTTTCGTAATTAATCTCTCTTTGTTTGTTTCCCGGATCTCCAAAACGAATCCGTGATTCGGCCATCGATTCAAATGACCAATGGAGCCTCAACATGCACAATGTCTCCGTAACGGCGACAGCATCGCCGCTTTGACACATCATGTCACAATCGACGAGTCGCTGTATGGTGCAAGGGGGTAGAAGCTGAATTGTGCATCTGTTTATGCCAGCCAAGGAGGACGAAGTGGCAGTTACCGGGCGTCGGTCGTACTTGACTGCGAAGCCAAGCTAAAAAGTGGCTCCGCAGATTATGAGCAAGGGGTTTATCATTACGTGAAGTGGTGAATTGAATGCCGCCGTGAGGGATCTTACGCGCACTTCTAGCAGCGACAACGACATGAACTGACCGATGTTGTGTCCAATCTCGAACTTTTGCGTTGTCATTTAAATCATCCTGTGAGTGGTCAGATAAATCCCACGTTTTCCGGTAGGATTGTGGTGTCACTGCACTCGGCCATCTGCGTCGCTGCGTGTCTGTGTCTTCAAAGTCAAACACATCTTTGAACCATCGCGGGTGTGGGGTTTGAGACACCGTCACTCGGCTCGTGGATTCAACGGCCTAGGCACGCTGACCAGGCCGGGAAAACAAGAAATACTTTATCCTTTGCATGCTGCTGTCGGCCGTAGACCTCAACACGAGACGAGAAGACGCATCTGAAACATCACAAGCAGCATCTGTCCTCAGTGACCGATTCAGCCCCCAAAGCATCCCGCAAAGGGTACCTATGTTTCGACTTCATCCATTTCGGCATGGAGGGGGGCGGAGCCCGGACTGGCTGGTGTAATACCCGCTCACGAGACGCTTGGGTGGGCGAGAAAAACGTTGCATGCACCAGCTTCACGCATCACGACGGTTCCCTCGCAAAAAAGAATCACAATCAGCCAGGAAGAAACGATAGGCGCCAGAAAATAAGGACGGGCAACGGCCCGTTGGGTGGATCATCTCATCCGTTGGACACGATACTTTCGCTTAGTGTGCACGCAATTTCGACCGACAATGTTCCGGCACTGTCCGGCACCAAGCATCAAGGTGGTGGTGCAACGCGGGTCGAGAGATTGCTGAGCAAGGTGCCAAGGGCCGAGCACAAAATCACGGTCGGCGACTCCCTCCACATCCTCCTCGACGTTTTCTCGCAAGGCCCTTGAAAATGGCTTGACCAGGCTTTTCAGGAACGGCGCGGGACGGGCAGAGCAGCCGGATGGCAGGAGCCTGATGCTTGCCACAAGGCTGATGCTGTCCTCGGCCTCGACAAAAAGCTTCCTGGCTGGATCGGAGAAGCTAGCTGAGATGACTGTGGATCCCAGGCGTTGACAGGCTGCGCCACTCATCACCAAACTTGAATGTATCAAATCAACAAGAATACCGGACGTGTATCAGGTATCAGGTAGGGTAGTCCACCCCCTTTCCTCTGTTGTGACTGCACAGACCGCCCCGAAAACGGGCCTCGAGGTGGTCTCGACGACGATCTGGTGGGTGACAAGATGTCAAGGCCTCGGCGATGAAGTGCAAAATCAATACATGGAGTGCCAGAGGCGGGGGGGGGGGGGGGGGGGGGGGGGGGGGGGGGGGGGGGGGGGGGGGGGGGGGGGGGGGGGGGGGGGGGGGGGGGGGGGGGGGGGGGGGGGGGGGGGGGGGGGGGGGGGGGGGGGGGGGGG
>JABAEC010000087.1:86066-111759 GCA_013435705.1 Claviceps paspali | reverse complement strand
GCAGCAGAAATCGAGGTATAACTGCCGTTATTGCTGAGGTTGAATATCAGCAAAATAACGCTGCCGGGTAGGCTGCAATTATAAGGGGCTCAAAAATAACACCTTTATAGTGATTATTTTAACAGTAGTAGTAGTAGAGTTATATATAGGTATAGATAGAGATATAGTAGAATAGTAGATAGATATAGTATAATAGTAAATAGTAGATAGGGTAGTAATAGTATAGAAATAAAGAGTAGATAAGGTAGTAATAGCTAAAGGTATTTCCCCTATCTAAAGAGGTATATTAAAGGCTATAAAGGCAGCTCTATAGGTACTATAGTAGCTATAAGGGGCATACCCTTTAGTAATAGTAGTAATACTAGGTGTAGCTATAGTAGTATTAGTAAGGTTAATAAAATACTACCTAAGTTCTATAAACTTAGGTAGTAGAATAATAGCCTTAATCTTACTAATACTAGGCACTAGCCTCTATAGGGTCTTAATAGCCTTACTAGCTTTAATTATTATAATTATATCTTAGATAGTATAGTAGAGTATAGGATCTATAGTAAATAAGTAGATAGCCTAAATATAACTATATTTTTTTACTATATATAGATTATAGGCCTTATTACTAATAATAAGGTAATTAAATACCCTATTCTAGGTAGTATATAGTAAATAGGTTAGATACTATTACTATATCTATTAGTAAGCTATATATTACTTATTATCTAAGTCTCCTTCTATCTTATAATAGCTAAGGATTTAATTAAGGCCCTAGCTAAAAGGTAGCCTACTAGAAGTACTAATAGTAGTAGATATAATAGCTACTATAATATTAATAATAGGCCCCTACTAAGGATATTGTTGGTTACACCAAGGTAACCAATTATAACAAAAGCACTAGTGCGAAAGAACGAATAAGGCAATTATATGATTAATCTTATTATACATATCTAAGCTAAGAAGGGCGCCCTTTGCAATAAGCTTGTAAAGGTGAGGATGTGTGCGGCATAGGTTACGTAGCCCTACTGGCCACCTATCTCCACCTATGCCTAGTTATTGCCCTACTTATCTAGATGGATTCTACTAATTAGAGTGTAAGGCTCTAAGTTTAATTCTATACATTACAACACTAGCGAATTCTCTTTTTATTAATATATTATAAGATTAAAGAGTAGCTAAAAAATGTAATAAAAATTAAAAGAAGAAGAAGTGTATATAAGTAGATTCTATTAAAGGAATCTAGTGTTCTAATTAGCTAAGTAGGTTATTAGTTCTTTTCTTAGTAGGATTAATTAAGGGCATTTATAGTAACTATATAAGTATTATATATTAGGTCCCTTTATAGGGCGTTTAACCTAGCCCTTAACTTAAATTATTGCTTTATTATAGTTAATAAAGCTCTTAAGGCATTTATTTAGTAATGCCTTTATTATTATATCTACAATGTTATCCTTTCTATTAATCTATTAGATTTCTAATATCTCTTATTACTTATATAATTGCCTAAGGGCTATAATATTAATTATAAGCCGTTTTTCCTTTATTATACCTAGCTTAACTAGACACTTATATAGTAAGAAGGAATTAGTATAGACAACCAGCTTTATATTAGGGAGCTTAAGTTAACTTATTATAATATTTATTGTGGTGTTTATTGTGTATGTAATATTAATACTAAGCACTATTCTGTATAATTCTAAAGCTAGTATGCTTTAGGTTATACGTTTACTTTTTACAGAGCTATACATAATAATATTCCCTTATATTGCAAATTTAGCTTTAGCTAAGGCTTCCTTATTTCCTAGAATTATAACATATTCTAGTTGTAAAGTAAGGTCTTTATTATTTATAAATAAGCTATCTATAAAGATAAATAGCTTTGCTTTTTATAGATTAATAGGAATATAGTAGAGGCTATATTCCTAATAGTTAGTTTACTATTTAAGCCTTTTATTTAGTTATATAATATCTTCTTCCTTAATATTTTAGTGTTGCATAGTAATTAAGAGGTTATATAATACCTCTAGTTAGCAAATTATTATAATATAAGCGCCTTAAGCACATTATTTAATGTATTTCTACTCTCTTACTAGGTTTATAATATTAATAGTATAGATTTTCTTACTTTAGCCTTTCTATATAAGAAGGAGAGTATTATTATTAGTAGTAGAAAGGATATAGCTATTAAAAATAAGGGGATTCTTATTATTAAGTCTTTATTTTAGCTTTGCTATAAATTTAGCTTCTAGTAATTCTTTCTCTTCTTATTTAAAGAAAATTTTATTACTAAGGCTAAGTATATTATCTATTTATATACTAATAAGGCTAAATCCCTAGTTTCCTACATTAGATATAAGAAGGTATAGATTATAGGTTAACGCTTCTATATTAAGTTTCTTATAATAGTATTTTAAGTATATTAACTACTAGTAAGTACCTACTTCTATAATTCTATAAAGAGGCTTAATAACTTATATTATAGTATTATAAGGGAAGTTATTAGCGATTTCTTTAGGGAGTCTTATAGTTATTAGTCTATTTAATTCTGTAGAGGATTAAATGTAGGCTTATGTAATATCTCTAATCTAAAGTAAGTAGCCCTGCTAAAGCAGTAATAGGGCTAAAGCTATAATAAGTCTCTAGCTTGCTCTTTAAATTATTAGTAACTAAGTTAGAATTATTATTTTCTTAGCATTATTATAGCCTTAGATTATAAGTTGTGATTTCTTATATAGCTCTTTAGTTCCTTTTCCCTTAATTTCCTATATAAGCTATAATTTAAAGAGTTATTATATCCTATTTTCTTATTAATAGAAGGGAATAAATTAGAACACATTTCTGGCTTATAGGGGATCTAATTCTGCTTTATTAGATGCTTTAAAGGGTTTCCTTAGCGTTATAATCTTACCTTTACTTCTAAGTTATATAGCTAGATTAAGGTTAGCTTTCTCTTTTAAAGTAAGAAAGACTTTAAAGGGATTGTTAGAGTTGCTTTAAAGGGTTTAGGGAAAAACTTATAATAAGATTTTAGATAACTTAGTTGCTTTTAGCTTATTTTGCCCTTTAGGTGCCTTCTAATAGTTAGTAAGCCTAAATTCTATAGATATCTCTATACTAGGAATTATAGTGCTAAGTGTAGATATCTCTATATTAGAAACTATAGTGTTACTATTATTATTATTAACTAGTGATATAGTCTTAGATAGTAATGCCTTAGTAGGTGTGCCTTTAACTAACCTCTCTAGCTTTAGAGAAGAGGCCCTTACTTTAATAGTAGTATTATTAGTACTGCTTATTTTATTAGCTATAAGGGCTAGGTTAGTAGCAATGTTTTCCTAAGCATATAATCTAGTGCCTTCTAGTGTATTATAGATTAGTAGATAGGGTAGACTAGGGATTTTGTTATCTATATAGATAGGCTGGCCTAGTCTTCCTTTATTTATTTCTACTAAGGGCTTTAGAGTAGAGGCAACTTACCTTACTATTACTATTAGTGTCTTAGTATTAGTAAGCTTATTAGCCTTATCTTTAGCTGCCCTTAGTAGTTCTAAAGGCTTCCTATTCTCTACTACTACTTCCTTCTATAGGCTTCTATAAGTACTATTAGTAGATAGTAGTATATATACTATAGTAGAGAGTAGTAGTAGTAATAGCCTTATATCCTCTTTAGTAAAGGTATAAATACTAAGGGGATGTTTCTAAGGCTGTTTATAGCTATACTTAGTTATACTAGATCCTCTAGTTAATATAGAAGAGGCATCCCTCTTCTATTAGGTTAAGGATATTATAGAGCCTACTAGCTTTACTTCTTAGAGGTCTTTTACTCTAGCCTCTTTATTATTATAGTAGTTTATTATAGCTTAGGTAGATATTAAGAAAGTCTTATTATTATTATTATAGATATATAGTTTTATAACTATAGATTAGAATCTTATAGAACTATATAGCATCTTAATAGTATAGTTCTCTTTATTAATATTAAGAAGGGTAAAAGATTTAGTTTAGCCCTCTTTTTTATAGAAAATAATAACTTTAGACTAAAGAGAAAGTAAGTATAAAGGTGTAGTGTTAGGTCTATTATAAGCATTAATAGTATTATTAACTTACTGCCTTATAAGGTATTATTAAGCTTTAAGGGTTGCTTTATAGAGTGCTTCTGCTTACTATATAATTAGTATACTTAAAGGTGACTTATAAGTTATTCTTAGGTATGCTCTAAACACTAAGAGCATAGGAATAAGACTATTTAGACCTATAGAATTATTAACTGCCTTTACTGCTATTTATAGACGTTGCTCTAGGGTGATAGGATTATTATAAAGTTTAGTATTAATAATATTATAGGCCCTATAGAGAGGAGTGTAATATCTCTTAACCTTACTAATACTATAATATACTTCTACTAGAACTTTTAATATATTAATAGTAAGGAGGTATATATAATGCTTAAATTCTATAGAAGTAAAATTCTTACTAGTATTATAGACTATCTAGTCTAAGGGATCTAAATAGGTGTTAATCTAATATTCTTTAAGGGCATTCTAAATATTATAAGCTTTCTATTTTTAAAGGTAAAGGAACCTAGTAGCTTAGAATAATATTACTAAGTCTATAATATATAGGATTAGTCTACTATTAAGTTGTATAATATTAATAATAATCTTATAATTAAAGTTGCATTTATTATCTTAAAGAGTAAATTTAAAGCATTCTAGGGCTTTAGTGTTTAGCTAGTAATAGTAGTAGGTATTTATAAGCTTTTTTAGTGCTTCTTCTTATATCTTATAGCCTAATTTATTTAGAATAGTAGTTAGGTAGGCTGTTAAGGGGTAACTAAATTAATAATAGAGTTATCTAAGATCTTACTTAGAGAGAAAGAAAGCGGTTGTTTCTATAGCTTTAAGAGTCTACTATAGATAATCCTATTTTCTAATTATTAGGACTATTATATTACCTTAGATAAGTAGGTTTTATAGGTTATTAAATCTAATGCCTAACCTATCTATATCTATAATAGATAAGAGGAATAGGATAGTGCTATTAAGTATAATAAAAGGTATTGTACTAAATATTATAGGGACTTTTAAAATACTAGATAAAGTGCTAGAGCCTATGCTAAAGTATACTATATAGGGAGGTAAGGGCTTTATTTTTAGGGTTTTTATCTTCCTTATTAGTGCCTTAGCCTAGCTAATTCTAGTAGTAGAAGGTTCTATAGTACTAGTATTTAGAAGAATACTATAGAAGGTGTACTTAGAGTAGTGGTTCTTTAATATAAAGTATTATAGACTAATAGTAGCTTAAAATAGATTATCTTTAGTCTAGGTGTATTTATAGTAGCTATTGTTAAGAGTTTTAATAATAGCTTTATAATCTAGTAGATCCTAGGTCTTTATAAAGAAGTTTATAATAATAAGCTTATAATTATTAATAGAGGGGAATATAGATGTAAGGTATAAGGCAGGCTAATTTTACCTATAAGATAGTAAAGGGGTAGAAATGTTACTTTCTAATAACTTATAGTAGTTATTGTCTATAAATTTAGTAATTTATAGTATATTATTAAGGTGATTATTATTAGCGCCCTTATATTATTATAGAAAGGCCTTATATTATTACTTAGTTAGAGGCTTACTATATTTCTTAATCTTCTACTAGGCTTCTTTAGCTTAGTATTGCTCTTTCTTAGTATGTTTTATAGACTAATAGCCTAGTTAGTTATAAACCTAGTAGTAGCGTAAAGACTTAGCCTATTAATACTAGTTTCTACTATAAGGAGACTAATAATACTTTTAGTTTATAAAGAAAGTAGAGTTTAAAGGTAAAGAGGAATCTAATAATTTATTATAGTTATTAATATAGTATTATATATTTTCTTTATAGGAAATCTAAAGTATAAGGTATCTTTAGACATTACTATAAATACTATTAAAGGTCTTTATATATATATATAATAGTTATTAGCACTTATTAATATATTAAATGCCTTTATAGACCTACTTATAGAGTTTATAATCTACATTTAGTAACTTATATAAGCCTAGGTGTACTTTCTAAAGAGTTTAGACTATAATATTAAAGGCTTTAAGTATAGATTTATTAGGATGCTTAGCTATAATGCTTAGTAGAGTAGTATCTTTCTATTCTTACTTATAGAGCTTAATAGTGCTTTATAATTTAAAGCAGGCTTTAAGAGTAGTAATAAGCTTATTAAGTGTGTTTTTATAATTATAATAGGTAATATTATAAAGGTAGAAATTCTAAGCTTTATCTAAGAGGATAAGGGAAAAAGCATCTCTAAGATATTCTTCTAGAAGGCTAAGCTTAAAGTATTAATTCTTAAATAGGATAACTTTTAGAATAATAAAGTTATAGATCTTACCTATATACTTCTTACTATCCTTATATAAGCATTAAAGTTTAGTTATTAGCTTTATAACTTTAAGATAAGTTATATTATATATAAAGTAATAGTTTTATCTAATAGAAAGCTCTTATAGTTAAGATAGAGGCTACTCTCTTATAAATTAAAAATAATTATATTACTAGAGCTATAGTTACTAAGGCTAGTTATATATAGAGTGTAGGGAAGGGTTAATAGGTGCTTAACTAGAAGGGTGAATTAGTAGGTAGGGATTCTATGCTTCTTAATAAGGATATTATAATTATTAATAGTAAAACCCTTTATTTTGCTAAATTATAGGGCTTACTACTGTTATAGCTTACTAGACCTATAGTGTAGGTAAATTCTAGGCAATTTATTGCTAAAGTTGCTTATTAGGGTTAAGAGTAGTAGAAGGGGGCTATAAATATAAAGAAAGGTAGTTAGACTTATACTTTATAGAGTATAAAAGTTTAGATAAAGTAAGGTCTAAGTTAAATTTGCTAGATTTTCTTTACTTAAGAAGTTCTTTATTAGGCTAGGTGCTTTATTTATCTTTATATACAACCTTATATAGAGTTTTATAGATCCTATTACCTAATTATAGGATATATATACTATTCTTATAAAGAATATTGTAAAGATATTATATTAGATCTATATTAGCACTCTTAAGGTTCTTAAGAGACTATTCTATAAAGAAGCTTTAGAAGTTTTCCTAAAGTTCCTAGTCTTACTATCTATTAGTATAGATATAGCTAATAAAGAGAGTAATTTTATTATTAAGGACTTAAGGTAAGGTTATATTAGATGTAACCTTTATTATATATTTCTAGTCCTTACTAATATATTTTATATAATTCTTAATATATTTTAGTAGTCCTTTAGGATTGTGTTTTTAATAACTTATCTATAGTAGCTTATTATTAATAGAGTTATCTTCTAATAGATTTATTATACTAAGGGGTACTAGGGTATAATAATATAATAGATATAATTAAGGGAAGGTTTAAAAAGGTAAAAAAGTAAAGAAAAAAGGTAAAAAATAATTATATAAAGGTTTTATATATAAAAGAGAAGGTAAAAGTATATATAGAATAAGATTTATAAATAAAAGTAAGTGCTTATAGATAACTAGATAGGAAAGGGGTGTAGAATGTAATGTTTCTATAATAATTATTAATAGAATATAATAATTCCTATGTTTTCTTTATTGTTTTTAGTTAGGAGGCTCTTATGCTTCCTCCTTCTAGTATTATTATTTTTCTTTATAATATATAAGGGGAATTAAGCCCTTATAGCGCTAGCTTCTAATAAAGTAAAGGCTAGTAGCTAAGGCGATTTCTAGAAGTCTAAGGAGTATATAGTCTTAACTATCTTCCTTTAGCACACTAATAGGACTCCTTATAGTATCTCTTCTTAGGTTTCCTTACTATCTATAGTTATATTAGTGTTTATAACTACTAATTAGTGTTGGTTACACTAAGGTAACTAATTATAATAAAAGCACTAGTGTAAAAGAATAAATAAGGCAATTATATAATTGATCTTATTATATATATCTAAGCTAAGAAGGGCGCTCTTTGCAATAAGCTTGCGAAGGTGAGGATGTGTGCGGCATAGGTTACGTGGCCCTACTAGCCACCTGTCTCTACCTGTGCTTAGTTGTCGCCCTACTTATCTAGACGGATTCCACCAATTAGAGCGCGAGGCTCTGAGTTCGATTCCGTGCATCACAACAGATATATAAGGGGAATAATAAACTTATAATCTAGGTATATAATAAGTAGTGTAGATAATATAGAGAGGGATTAATAGTAATAAAGCTAATATATATAAATAATAAGATAAGATAGGTAGAGGATAGGACTATAATAATAATAGGCTATAATTAAATATAATAGATAGAGGGTTAGTACTTAGGCTAAGGCTATAATATATAAGATAGGGAAGAGAGATATACTAATATAGGTATAATTTAGTTATATATTAGATATAATAATTATATAGATAGAGAAAATAAAGTCTTAAGGTAAATAAGAAAGGATAGATAATAAAAAAAACTATAGCTTATAAAGAGAAGGGGATAAAATCTTTTTATATTACTTAAGGGAAGGGGAGTAATTATATATATAATTATATATATTATATAATTATATATTATGTAATTATATAATTTGTATATAATACCTATATTCCCTAATTAGGATACTATATTATTATAATCTTACTACTAATAGTACTAGAGTACTATTAGAATAGGCCCCTAGACCCTATACTAATATTAATAACTTAGATAAGTTATATTATAGTAGGTCTTATATAGAAGAAAGGGTAGCTAAGAAGGGGGCTATATAATAGATTTAAGCTTAAGGCTTAGATCTTTATTAGAATACTAGTAGACCCTATATATAAGGTATAGAGGCTTTATATATAAAGGGGTTCCCTATTAGGCACCCTTTAGAATAGGTTAGGGCCCTACCTAGAGTATATATAGTACTTACTTAGCTTATCTATAGAAGATATAAAGGGCGTATATAGTAAGACAGAAGAAGACATTCCTTTCTTCTTCTGTATAGTTAATAATAACTCTATAAACGCTAGATAGCAGTTGCTCTCTAGGCCAGTCCATAACACTAGGGCAGAATTCTGCGGCAGCAAACGCAGCAGAAAACGCAGCAGAAATCGAGGTATAACTGCAGTTATTGCTGAGGTTGAATATCAGTAAAATAACGCTGCCGGGTAGGCTGCAATTATAAGGGGCTCAAAAATAACACCTTTATAGTGATTATTTTAACAATATTATAGCCTTAAATACTAAGGCAATAGATTCCCTATAGTTATTCTAAGTCTCTTATAATTAAATAGTATATATTACCTAATCTTAGTTATTACGCCTAGTCTTACTTAGAATCTTATATTATAGTTATGGTTACTAGGAATATATACATAGCTTCTCTATGTATAAGTTCCTATTAATTCCGCATAATAATTACTGCAATTCTCGTCCGAATTCTCATTCTTAATTGATTGATGATGCGATGCATGTGTGTTCTCAGCTACATGGGCGCAAATGCCCCTATTTATACCCCCTTTCCGTGCCTGCCCTGACTCGTCCACGCCTTGCATCACAGGCCGCGTCGCCACTCACACATTATGTGTCGACTGGAGCTAATAATACGGTGGCTTCAGCACGTAACACTATAATACAGAGGCTTTAGCACGTAACACTATAATACAGAGGCTTTAGCACGTAACACTATAATACAGAGGCTTTAGCACGTAACAATTGTTGTACATAAGGCCGGTCCTTAACATCTGGGCAGAATTCAGACGGTATAGGCAGTGTATCATAAAGGTGAACGCATACTACACGAAGGCTATGTGTAGAGTAGCCCGTTAAAGATATAGCATTTGTAGTCTAGGGCGTGCAGCCCTAGCGAACCACCAGCCACAGTGTGGCGAAGTGTGGCCGAGTCGTGTGCAGTCGCGCACCTCACATTGAAAATAAGATGCTCTTCTATTTTGATAAAATAAAAGGAATGGCTCATGAGAGTTTAAGAGAATGTTTGAGGGAGTTTCAGAAGGTAATTAGCTGATACTATTTATCTGACAGATCAATGTCAGTTAAAAGAGGGTTTAATTGAATGCCCGTTAGCCAAGGCTAAAAATAAGATTAGTATATCATACTCATATACACATACCTAGTATCTAGCAGGAGTAGTGTTACTAATAGTATAATAACTTATTAGCAATAGGAAACTCAGGAATACTAAAACGGTCCCCCCCACTGGTTGTGTCGACGTGGAGGTGTTTTCCTCCTAGGATCCGGGTTTTACCCCTTCCAATACAGAGCAGAGGAACTAGCATACTGTCTTAGGCTAGCTGGCACATGGTAATAATAATTATTATTTTTATACCTATACTCTCAAAGCAATATAGTCTTTAGAGAAGGGGAAGTAAGTATACTAATTCTAATCCTTTGGTTTTTTAAGCCGATCCATAAATCATAAGCGGACTACAGGCAAATTCGCGAAGTTTTTTTTAATTCTAATATACCTTTTTTTATAAGTTTTGTATATAGGATAGTCTTTCCCTCATACAGAATCAGCTGACCTCTGTCAGAGCAAGGCAACAACAAAGCAGCAATGCATAGCGTCAAATCCAATCACTACGCCACAAGATCACATTGACACACGTATGACTACCCTCAACGACATTCCGGCACTGGTGAGACTACAGAATGAGAACGTGCAGGAAATATTAACAGTATCGTCTCTCATGCACAGCTCGCTTCTATCGCGCAAAAAAGAAAAATACGAAACCCACCGACATCATGTCCTCACGACAAGCGGCGATGTAAGCCCACGAACAAACCGATTGACTACATCACCAAAGAAAGATACCTATCTGCTAAACAACACCGTCAGATCTCTCTATCGTCGATCGTTGAAGCTGGCTCTCGACTGGGCCGTTCAGCGCCAGCTTTGGCGAGGCCAGGCCTTGTACATTCGGTCACTTTTCGAGGCGAACAAGAACATCACCGACTCTAGGCAACAAAAGGTGGGACATGATGCTCAGTACTCTTTTATGTTGACCCAACACCCAGCTAATAATTGACCAGGCTCTCCTGACCGAAACGGAAAAACTTCTCGAAACATGGAAGCACCCAGATCCTTATATCCCGCCAACAGCACCAGGAGGTACGCCGAAGCATGTACAGGAGACAAAGAAATCACGCTAACAGATACCACCAGGTTCCAAGTACGAGCGGAATCTTCAGTCACCTATCCTAGATTGTGAGTATTCAACATGTACAGGCTACAGTATAATTTATTCCTACGCGTTGCTGATAATTACCACTTAGCTCCACCACACCCAAGCAACAGTCATTGATATGGATGTCAAGCATTTACGGCAGACAACAGGCAGAAGAGAGGAGACATAGCTTAGATTAATACCTAACCATTCGAGTTCCAGGGTTATTAAGCCGCAATTGCTCAATGTGAGACTCTCGTAACTTGCCCAGAAGCCCGACGTTCTGCATAAAGTCAAAGCCATGGCCTACACGAGTATGACGCGTCGCAACCGCCTGAGCGTGGATTTAGAAGAAAAAAAATAGACAATTCTCCTTGTCAAAAAAAAAAGCGATCGAGGTAGCGGACTACGAAGTTCTTGACACAATTGCATTACATTGATAATGTTATCATTCATGACCATAGCCGTGGGATTATTGTACAACCCATGCGCGCAATAAAAGCAAATAACCGTGAACCCGAACCGTAAATCCTGTGCACCGACAGACCAAACCCAACAATCGAATACAAAGAGAAATAAAAAATCACAACTCCTGACTTTGTTTCTTGTTGCCCTTGCTACCAGTTTTATTCGGCAAAAGATCTAAAGTTAAATTAGCAACGATCTAGACATCAAGAGCAGCATACAAAACGTACTTGCGTGGATGTTGGGCAATACGCCTCCCTGGGCGATGGTGACATGTCCCAGCAGCTTGTTCAGCTCCTCATCGTTTCGGATTGCCAGCTGCAGATGACGTGGGATAATACGGGTCTTCTTGTTGTCACGAGCAGCATTGCCAGCCAACTCAAGAATTTCGGCGGCAAGATACTCGAGGACGGCGGCCAGATAGACGGGAGCACCAGCACCGACACGCTGGGCGTAGTTGCCCTTTCGGAGAAGACGATGAACACGACCAACGGGGAATGCTAGGCCAGCTTTGGAGGATCGCCTGGACACCTGTCAGATATGATGCACGCGGGCAGAATGGAAGTGGAGATGGAATGAATGAACTCACGACTGCGCGTTCTTGGAGCCAGAGGCCTTGCCGCCAGATTTTCCGCCGCCAGTCATTGTGATGGATTTTGGAGAGGATGAGAATCGAAACTCGAGCGAGACTGGTTAGGGCACGAGGAGAATGGATTGAGCAGAGAAACGCGTTGGATGTATGGGGGACTATTGACAGATGCGAAGCAAGGGAAGGGTGCTCTGGCGGGGGGGGTGGCTAGAGGTTAAGTAGTTTTTGGCGCACCGTGGACGCGATCCTAGATCACTGACGCCAGTATCCAAAACAGACGCTAGTACTAATTCAGAAACCATGCATGCATCTCCACGGAAAACAATTCAATCAAAATTGGGCCGAACTGCTAAAGACATAGGCAACTAGATATTTACAACCTGAAGCAAGTAATCATTATTCCTTATCTTATAAATACCTGTACAGGATATCTGTCAGCCAAGCTACAGCAGCACAAAATTGCAGTTATCGGTTCTGTCGCGCACCATTGGAAACGCCACGGGTCATCACCCCAATGACCGTCAGTATCAGTAGAGTGCTATGCCCATGACCGTAGCACAGTACCAAGTGTGACACTGGGTGTTTAGAATGCCTAATTAAGGGCCTTCAAGTACACCAGAGCTGCTTCTTCGTATTTTTTTTTTTTTTACATGTTTGTTTCTGTCAGAGATGAATGCCTCGGATTCATCTGAACTGTTGTCGGTGAGTCTTTGGCAATAGTGCGCCTAGAGAAGTGGCTGGAAGTCTCGGAGAAGATGACTGCACTGCCAACTCGCGACACTTGATGACAACGGCGCAATTCATCATCATCACCAGACGCCCCCTCCCCCCCCGAGGAAGGGAAAAAAAAAAAAAAAACTCTCAAAAGCCCAATCCATCGAACCAATCCGGCATTACTACTAGAGGGCGGGGGGGCTACGAGATGCGAACGAAGGTCGCTCCGCATACCGCATACCAACCATCATCAGCAAAGCCATCGGGACCCACTCGTTATTTAGTCAAAATCAGTCATCAAGCTCACACACAAACACGCGCGCGACCGTGGCGCGCTTCCGCCCGTCAGGCCAGCAGCAATCAGTAACCCACTTACAAGTCCTCGCGTCCAGCTACAAAAGCCCAACCCACCCCCGGACCTGTCGAAGTTCGCCATTTAACTTCTTTCACCACTCGCTGTCTAACTCCAGGTTCTGCCGACATCCAGCTCAATTCGTCCACTTTCTTGATCCTTTGTCTCACATTTCACGCAAAAATGCCACCCAAGGCCGCCGACAAGAAGCCCGCCTCCAAGGCACCTGCCACTGCCAGCAAGGCACCAGAGAAGAAAGATGCCGGCAAAAAGACCGCCGCTTCTGGCGAGAAGAAGAAGCGCTCCAAGACTCGCAAAGAGACATACAGCTCCTACATCTACAAGGGTGAGTGGGAAATGCCGTCTCGACCACAGAGTTTTTTTTTTTTTTTTTTTTTTCTAACACCAGTGCAGTTTTAAAACAGGTTCACCCCGACACTGGTATTTCCAACCGGGCCATGTCGATCCTGAACTCATTTGTCAATGGTAGGTACATCGTTTCCGAAACGCATTGATGTAAACTGACTCATACTGTCACAGACATTTTCGAGCGCGTTGCTACCGAAGCCTCTAAGCTGGCCGCATACAACAAGAAGTCTACCATTTCTTCACGCGAGATCCAGACAGCTGTTCGCCTCATCCTGCCGGGTGAACTGGCCAAGCATGCCGTATCGGAGGGTACCAAGGCCGTGACCAAGTACTCGTCGTCCACTAAATAAGCATGCGCGTTTGGTATTTGTTTTATGGATCATTCAGTTTGGTTTTTTTTTTTTTTTATGCGTGGCATTTGGGTGTCGTCAATTCGAGATCCTCGAGGCAGTCCATGCCTCAATACTTTGGGATTTTAATGCGTTACGGATGGTTTGCTTTATGGGGGCAATGTCTTCACACGGTCAATGGGGTTTGCGGTTGTACAATAAATCGGGAAAAGGATCTCGAAGCAATGAATTCGTGCACACTATTCTTTTTTTTTTTTTATGACAAGATCAGTCCTCTGACGAGAACAGTACATAAACGTTCAACCCAAACCGGCCTTGGATTTTTTCATCGCAAGCGATACAGGTTGTAGAATTCCTTTGTTGTCTTCAGCACCAAGAGCAGTTCCACAGCTCCAGCCCATTTTCTCGAGCATGGCTCTGCCGCGGTTACCGACACCTAATTCTGGTGCTGCGGCTCCTACAATTTCTCCTTCTTGATAATTGGCCGCGCTCTTGGAAGCACCTGATCTGTTGTGCATCTTCGAAGTCGGCTTGCCTTTGCGTTCTACATCCCTCCTTGGCAGGAACGGCCGATGAATCCGGGCTACAGCTTGATCTAATGCTGCGTCAGAATATGAAAGAGTTCGAATAGTTCGATACAAGCTAGTACGGCGCTGGTCTGCTTTGCCAACTGATTTGGATTTGACATTGAACTTGTCGGCCAGTTCATGAATGATCTTCCGTGCATGTTGATCCATCGGAGGGAAAGTTAAGCTGTTCGTGGAAATAATATCAGACTTCTATTGTATGAAAAATTTGCGATGTGATTTGAGGGATATACATACGTTTCTTTTTGGTTCTCCAAAAATGAGCGAAGTTCATCGGCGACCTGTGTGACTGTCATGCCGGATGGGTATTTGACCATGAGGTCATCCACAGCGGTCTTCTTTCTGAGCAGGCCTGATTTACGACGCTCCTCTCTTTGTTGTTTACGTTCTTTTTTCCTGCGTCTATCGTTCTTCCAAGCTACTTGTAGCTGACGTTCCAGGTCTGAATCAGACATGTTGAGCGAGATATATTCAGCCAGAGCTTTGTTGCTCTTCTTTGCACATTGCACACTGGGTCGATTCCGATCCATGATATCAAAGTCGACTCGCTTCCCACTTGGCCTGTCTGGCCTACCTTGAATGTTCCACGCGTTTAAATCATCAAATGGATTTACATTCAAGGCTAAGCTCTGGCACGGGCTTGTCTTTGTATCGGATGTGGAAGGAAAGTTCCGCCCACACCGCTCATCAGAGCTGTTCTCTAAGTCGTCGTTTTCGTTTACTGTACTGTGACTGGTGGAAGACACATCGGATACAGGGCATTTGTTCTTCGACTTCCGATGGCTGTCTCCATCACCGATATACGATCCTCCATTCGTTTCGTCATCTGACTGGTCTGATCCAATCAAACGCTCGTCATCACTTCCACCGATTTGTCGGCTTTCATCAAATGCTTCACCAAGTTCGCCGTTCTCCAGAATGTTGCCAATATAATCAAGAAGGGCATCTTCTTCGTTATCCGTGGAAGTGCAACTTTGATCATTCTTGTGAATTTTACTGTATTTATTTTTCGACCTTGGCTGTTGACGGGTTGTGGATAAATAGCAATCATCATCGGCTGATTGTTGAGATTGCGTTGACGCCATATTGACATGAAAGCCTCGTCCGTGTGGTATTCCTGTAGCGAACATGGCACCGCTATGCGGATTTCGTCCTCGAAATAAAATGACCTCATCGTCGGAGCTGCTGTCTGACGACCAACGTCTTTCTGGTATTTTGACTGGCGAAGCTTGTCGACCTTTCTCTGTCGTTTTATCACCGACGGTATCAACAACAAATAAATCATCAGTGTGTAACAAGCCCTGATCTATTGCAGGCTCGGCATTGTGTATTTGAATGGATGGCGAGAAGACATTTGTGCATCTAGGTTTATCATTGCTGCCGGTTGGAATATTAAGAGCCGGACAACTTGGCGGCTTACAGTTTTCCTTCGCATCGAATTCGTGCTCATCTGCACTTCCCGCCGTTCCGATGTTGGGAGAGCTGATTCGGGCCTCATTCGAGGAGTTGCCCTTGAGTAGCTCGTTTGAGCTATAGCTGACGAAGCGTAGGGGTTTGTTTCGGAGGTTGCTTCGCTCGGCCCATACGGAATGATCACGCGATGAGGTATTTCGTGCTATGTCAGTCAACGTGAAATCAGATTTATTACGCTCATCTGGCACCGTTTCGTTCTTGGATAAGTAGAATTGATTCCTGGATGTTGATGTGCCTGCTGGTGCTGGAACCACATCTCTGGCGATTTCTTGTTGCTCATATCCTCTCGTCGATAAATTGCCAGTCTTCTTTTTCCATTGTTTTTTTCCTTTTTTGGATCGGACCATGGTATTGTTTTGTGTTGGCATCAAAAATATTTGTCGGTATGTCAACGCAAATGTTCACAGCGCAGCAAGACAGAGGCAAATGCACCCTCTTTGGGGCGATAAGGCTTCTTTGGGAAAGCGGTGGATATGGGCATAATCAGAGAATGAGCTGCGAATCTAACCTCTAAAGCCCCTACCCTCAAAGGTGGAGATCATGGGCTGTTGTGAGAGGACAGGGATTTTGATATTTCGAGTCCGTTTACCCTGCACCCGCTCTCCGACATTTTTGCATCCAACTTGTGGTTTTGCGTGGCTACTACTAAGTAGATATGGCATTTACAGGCATTGGGATTACCAAGTCGCCTAAGTAATGTGAGAATTTCCTACTCTATACTACGTAGTGTGTGGCCGAGGGCATTGGTGATCGCAATTTTTATTCCAAATGGTGTCATTTTTCACCGATGTACACGGGCCACCTGTCCCCATACGGTTTTGCTTCATTTCCGAACCGGTGCAAAAAACCAGTATTGACTAGCTAATGCGACATATACTACGTAGTACAGTCAAGCCCGTAGGCATAGGCATGCTACCTCATACATGTTTGCTTTTTATCATTTTCAATGTAAAGTCCGATGCCGGAAGGTGCTAGCCTCCAGTCATAACTTGGGTGCAAAATATCGGAGATAGAGTGCAGGACACAAGGACCCATTTTATTTTACTGACCGAAGTGCTCGAACCGCCTTGCTTCTTCTACATTGGAACCAACGACTCTTACTTTCTCACAGACCTTATAAAATCTGTCGTCTCCGGGCAGGATAGCATTATTCTACTTCATATCATCCTCGGACAACGGATAATACCGACGACGATAAAACTGATACACATACCCGCAACCACCCCTAACAATGGCATCACCAACACCCCTCAGAAACCACGTTGTGAAGAGAGATGAACCCTCCACCAAGAGCACCGATTTTGATAGCCACAACTTACCACCGTCTCCCGCACCATCAAGTCCTCGCAACGGCCGGCGACGCTATGCATTGGCGACCGAGTTGGTATTTACAGAAGGAAAAGACCAGTACGGAGCCTCTAGCACTCCCATTTACCAGTCTGCTACCTTCAAGCAAACCTCAGCTGCTGGCGGCCAGCAAGAATACGATTACACTCGATCCGGCAACCCCACTCGAACATATCTCGAGAGACATTTGGCGAAAATCATGAACGCGAATCGCGCACTCGCTGTGAGCTCCGGCATGGGCGCTCTGGATGTTGTCACACGCCTACTACGGCCGGGTGATGAAGTCATCACTGGAGACGATCTCTATGGCGGAACCCATCGTCTGCTCACGTATATGGCGACCAACCAGGGCATCGTGGTACATCATGTCGACACCACCAAGGTTGAGGCCGTTCATGCACGAGTGTCCGACAAGACGGCCATGATCCTCCTGGAGACGCCGACGAACCCTTTGATCAAGATTGTCGATCTAAGCTCCATTGCCCGCATGGTTCATGATATCAACCCCAAAGCCTTAGTCGTTGTTGACAACACGATGCTCTCTCCGATGCTATGCAATCCGCTAGACTTGGGAGCTGATGTTGTTTACGAATCTGGAACAAAATACTTGTCTGGTCACCATGACATCATGGCTGGCGTGATTGCCTGTAATGATTCTGCAATTGCAGACAGGCTATTTTTCACCATCAATTCGACCGGCTGCGGTCTATCCCCAAATGATTCATTCCTACTCATGCGTGGCGTGAAGACTCTTGCGGTTCGCATGGAGAAACAGCAAGCGAATGCGCAATCAGTGGCGGAATTTCTCGAGTCGCACGGCTTTCGTGTGCGCTATCCTGGCCTCAAATCACACCCACAGTATGATCTGCATTGGTCTATCGCTCGTGGAGCTGGCGCAGTACTATCATTCGAAACAGGCGATCCAACCATTTCAGAACGAATCGTGGAAGCCACGAGGTTGTGGACAATCAGCGTCAGCTTTGGATGTGTCAATAGTCTCATCAGTATGCCTTGTCAAATGAGTCATGCCAGCATTGACGCCAAGACTCGGAGTGAGAGGCAGATGCCTGAAGATATCATACGCCTTTGTGTGGGTATCGAAGACGTTAATGATTTGATCGAAGACTTGCACCGTGCAGTAAGAACTCCTACCATCTCCCTCTTTAAATGACTTCACTAATCCGAAGCTGCCGCTCTAGCTTGTCCAAGCTGGTGCGGTCGCAGTGACCTTGGATGGTCTTCATGCCACAGGGGCCGCCGCAGGAATAGGCAAGCAACTACCTACCGCAGATTAAGCCTTTATCGTAGAAGCAATAATTGAAATGACCTGCAAATTCTGAAATCCAGTACACAGGTGTACCCAATTCAGTGTACACTGATGAGAAGAGCTAGGGTGAACACTCGGCAGTGCGTTTTGAGTACCTTGACCTTTTCTTGATAAGCATGGACTGGCATGGCAATAAGAATATGAAATAAATGTTTTGCGTATGGAACTGAAACCGAAGTCACCTTGAAACAACAAAAAGACTGAAACCGTCGAAGACGCGCACGTCGATGGAAATTCACAGCAATAGGGTTCTGTATGGTGAGACACATCCAAGTTCACATGCAGGCCAACCATCAAGCACAGAGACGCATATGTATGGCTGTGACTCGTCATGATGAACCGAGGCCGAAGTGGACATGGTCTATGGCTGAGCCTTCAGTTGCGAGCAAGACAATGAAGTGACGTGAGCTGGCTGAACACTAAAACTTGCTTTCAGGATGACCGACTTTAAACTCAGGAACGAAAGGAAATGACCCGACTCCGTGCCGTTCCCCAATCAGTAGGATAATTAGTTGTGCGTGATTGAAAAAGGAAACAAGTTATGAAACATCAAACCGTTCAGGGAGAACCATGGGAGCAACCAAACTCCAAATATAAAGACCAACGCAGACCCAAGCACTGACAATCTTGATCCAGCTAGCGGCATACGTACGGCCCACGGTGGCGAAGTCGCCATTCTTCGTGCTCTCCTCGTATTGCATTGTCAACAATGTTGAGACCCACGCGGTGGCGAGGAAAAAGATGATGTGGAAGCCTGAGTAGCTGTACTGAGTCCGAGACCGTTCATCATCTTCAGTTGCATAATCACCTGAGACGCTCTCATCATCCGATAGCAAAGCATCAGCAGGCAGGCTGCCTTCCTCCACGGCCCGCCTCAGGGCCTCGGCCCTCATCTCTCTTCGAACAGACTGTTGATAACCCAAGTCATGCACGTCGTTACTGGGCAACCGTATACCATTCGAATTAGTTCCGAGTCCAAAACTTTGTGTAGCTGCACGAGTAGTCGTATATGCAACCGTCAGCATAGTGGCAATAGCGCCGATAACGACAGATGTCGTCCTTGCTCCCTGCGCTCGAATTAGAGGATTGCAATGTTTGTCGTCTGGTTCCATCGACACGGCCGACATTGTGAGATAGGTGCAGTAAATTGCAACCATGGCTGCTTGTGCCAGACCCGCCTTTGGGTTAAACTCCTGTATACTCGGGTTGATGGACAGGAAGGAAGCAGCTAGCCAGAGTATCATGTTGATCGTGATAACTGCTTGGTTCATGTGGCATTGGTCCTTTGCGAAAAAGACGTACTGAACGACTGTCATGGCAATGGATCCAGCATACATTCCCAGTGTGCTCCCAATGAGAACAAACCGCCAGAATCTTGAATCTGTGTCCTCAATCTGCGCCAAGCAATACTCGGCCCACGTGTGGGCTAGGTCAACGAGGAGGACTAACCCGAGAATCAGGAATAGCATAGCGCAGATCAAGGATATGTAGTTGCCCCAGAAAATGAAGAACTCATTGGGTATGAGAAATGTTGCCACTATGAGTGCAAGCCATATTATGATTTTCGGTCCCCAGTACCCATTCTGTATTGCGGCACGGGGATGTTTCGAGGATGCGACGCCGAACAATATACCGGCGTGGGCGATGTGAAAGAGGCCGAGGGCGAAATTGATTCGATGCACGGCAAGCCACCCGTAACATTGGCCCTTCGGACAGTTGATCTTGATATAGTCCAATGCCATGTGTTGTAGTTTCTCGATCGCCCATGGTGTGAGCATAATCCACGCCAGGATCGAATTTACTAGAAGCAGAAGAGCGTATGCGGTACGTGTCGCGACGCTTCAGGAAATCATTAGAGATCGATTCTCGTGTAGAAGGAGTTGGATGACAATAAACAAGACAGAGCATATAGCAACTCGTGTCAGAACAACACACCTGTTACCGCACTTGCCACAGGCACTGCAGACCATGGAGCAAGTTGCGGCACCGCAGCAACTTGCCATGAAGGAGAACACCTGTAGAGTTGGCTTGTCAGAGATGAATCCGCGTAATCATGACTTGAGTGATGTCACCGTACAGTCCCCATGCTTGGAATAGCGAGCAGCGGAAGGGACAAGAGAGCACCCATCGTGGCTGTAATTTGGTCGGAGAGACGTATGAGATGTTAAGTCGTGATTTGCGATGACGACTGGAGTGGCTGAAAACGGGCATTACCGCTGTTCCATAAGTACCAGCAATTTACGTACTACTACTGTAAAGGCTCGCTCGCACTGGATTCGAACCCATACTACCACTGCGCGTGACCACTGTGCGCGAAGTGTTATTATTATTATTATTGATACTACTACGTACATACGTAGTACACGCTAAAAATTTTTGCCGAGGATCAACCCAGCTATTTTCCACAACTATCAGCAAGGATAGTAGTATGCCTTTATAAATAGGTAATTTCTTTTATAGAAAGTGCAGTAACAGTGTGATGACTCCTTGCTCACTACAAACTGTTAATGCACTGGCGCTACCAAAGGATACTTGTATCATAAAATTGGGTTAACTTGTAATCTTTTGCAAGGCACGTGTCGTGTCTCACATAACCGTGTAACTATTGTGGAGAACCACAGATAGAGCTGGTGACACATGGGATCTCGTACATCAATCAATGCAAGGTGCACTGATTGCAATGTGCAATTACTGGCGGATATTTTGACAGTGATTATCGGCGCATCGGTCACACCTTGCCGATATGTTACAGGAGTAAAAGACGAGATATATTCAACTAATACAACTAACCCATCGAAATGATTATGTAAAGTCAAATCTAGTTAAAATCATGTTTTCAATCCACGGGTATAGGGTAGGAAGAAAGAGTAGTTGCCGCAGCCATATGAGATTTTGGCTAAATAACGCTGAAAAGGAGATAATTGTACACAGAATGCCGTGCGATGATCCACACAACGAGAATAAAGTACAGGTCGAAAAGTATGCACAACCGCGTCACCAGCGACGACTCCGTCGCTGCGAAACGGGTTCGTCAGATTTGGTTGTATCCCAGACGAAATCACCGCCAGGCCGGTATGGCATGGCTTCCTCTGTCGTAGTCACGAGATTATTATCTTCTGAGTCGGCAGCCACGCCCGTCGAGCGGTGTAACTTCGGCTCCACCTGCTCACGATTCGAGTAGAATGCCTGGATCTCACGGTTGATCTTGGCGCTGATGGGTCGTAGCTTACGTAAATCCTCGTCGGGAAGCATTTTCTCGTTCACAACCTTGTTGAAGGACGAGAACATCAGTCTTGCGAGTGCAATGACTTCACGCTTGCTATTGTAGAGAATGCCTTGGTCTTTGGGGTTCGTGGGTGGAGAAACAGCCTTGAAGTAGTGGTAATAGACTTTCTTGTATGGTTCCCAGAGATGCTCGAGGGCCGTGGTGATCTGTATGCCGTAGTCTCGTATAGCGGCTTTCTCGTTGTCTTCCTGCGCCCGCATCCGAAGCTGGAAGTGGCTGACGAGGGCGGTGCGCAGATAAAGGCGGAGGGTGTGGATGTCGGGAACGGGGAGACGGGTCATCATGGAGCTAAGGACCTTGTTGGCATTCTTGATGGCATTGGGGTTGATGTTGTCGCGAACGCAAGTCTCCATCGCGATCTGGTATGGCTTGGGGTTGATAAACTCCTCGGGGACAATGTCCAGGGTGGATGCTGCGTGGGCGCTTGCCTTGGCGACCTTGAGCATGCCGAACATGCGGAGCCAGATGTCGTTGTCAGGGACGATGCCGTGATGTCGAACCATGAGGTTCCAGTATTTGATGCCGCTTGTGGTGAGCTTGGCGGAGGCCAGAGTGGTGAGAAGCAAGGCTAGCGTATTGCGGCCGGGGGTGGCGAAGAACGCTTTCGAGGACGGGGGTAGGCCGTCTCCTGGTGTTTTGGTCAAGTTCGTGGAGAAGTCCTCAGAGGAGTCTGCCTCGGAGACCTTGCTCAGGTTGGGAATATTCATAGATTGGTGGAGGAGATCGAGGACGTCGCGCTTATCTTCGCGCTTCGGCGCCAGGAGCAGAGCTCGACCCATGGCGCAGACGAGCTGTTCGTCGATGAGAAGCCGGCCCTGCTTCCACTTTTCCATCACCTCCACCCACAAGCCTTTGCAACGATCTACTGTCTTTTGCAAATTGGCGACCTGCTGTTCATGCGGCAGATCCTTCGACTCCTTCAGGGCGTCGTGGCGTAGCGCGTGGAGAATAGTTGTGTAGGTGTACGCCGTCGGAGCGCGTACCGAGTCGTTTGCTGTGTCAGCTATAAGGAACATGGAATCGAGATCGCCCGCTTTGGCGCAGACGTTCAACACGGCATTGAGATGGATCGAGTTTGGCTGGAGCCTTTTATCGGCCAGGAGCAGATTGTAGTGCTTGATTGCTTCAGCGACGGCCAACTTTGGATGCTCAGACTTGACGCAGCCTCGGAATATAATAGTATAGGTTTGTACATTCGGCAGCTGGCCACGCTTCTTCATCTGAATGCGAGAGCAAAGTTAGCCATCTCGAGCTTTGCTATTCAGGAGAAGAGAGCAGTTTTGGCCGGGAGTGGAGGGGGGGGGAGATTTGGGATGGTGTGTTCGTACTCGCCTCATTGAACAGCTTGATGGCCTGCTTGAGGTGTTGCCTATTCAGTTGATATTCGATAAGGTGGTTCCAGGAAACGACTACTTGATGATCTTTGCTGGATTGCTGTGTTATAAGAAGCGCTTCGTCGAAGCGATCCTTCGACAAAATCTGGTCGACGTGTTGGGCAATCGTCCATGGATCGTCCATGTAGTCCAGCTGTTTCTTGACGGCGCGCTGCAGCTTCTCGCGCTCCTTTTTCTGCACGGCTTCTGCATCTTGGTTGGGTACCTGCGGCGATTGGAGCGCCTCGACCAGTCTCTCGGCGATGGGTATCGTGGTCGCATAGCTTCTTCGTCCCCGTGAGCCGATATGTGTGACTGACATACGCAAGGCGGGCTCGGTGGTGCTACTGCGCGCCATTACGCGGACCGTCCGCAGAAGACATGCTCTGCAGGACATGATACTTCCAGCCATCGACATCCAAGGGCCTTACCGTGTCTCTGGGAGGGGGAATTTTGTTAAGAGGTTTTTCAGTGGTAAGTCTTGCGAGCAAGACCAGGTGCGGCTACAAGTTCTGGATTTTTCATCTTCTGCATGGGTTTGGGTTATCCGATAAAGGGAGATGTCCTTATCTAATCGTAAACAGTTCTGCGTCTAAGTCTGTCTCACGCAGCAAGCATAGCTGCACAGCTGCTCTTCACACGCAAGAAACACAACATCGTGTCCGGAAACTCGCAACTCTGTTGCCAAAAAAAAAACCGAGATCTGGCTAGACAAAAGTTTGACGCCCTAGGTATTTTCGAGCGAACAAACTTTGTGGTCGATTATCCGACGAAAAACCACTGGCGATCAAATCAACTCACTCCCGCTGTGCTGATACGAAAACGACGAAAAAAAGAACGTCGGCAAACATGGCGGCTGTTGCATCCGAGTTTCAGAAAATCATCAGTGACGGTATCTTTCGCCCTTCCGAAGTCTTCTTGGTCAGTTTGTTTTCTCAGCTAACGAATTGTGTGAGCTTTTTAGCACGGGAGCGCAAGAGGAACGCGGATCTGGCGGACAGGATCTTTAGTCGCGGCCGCACACAAGGCGGTTCCTCGCATTTCAAATCATCAGTGGACGGATCTCTGGCCAGTCGAGTTGGCTACAAAAAGGTAGGATGGCCCCATTCAGAGGACAGAAGAAGAGAGAAGACCGAGAGACGCCTCGTGTCAGTTCGTCGCTGACACTTAGTTCTTCAGCAGCGCGGCCCGACGGCTGTCAAGGACGACGGCCACAATGGCAGATGGACGCACGACCTCGGCATGTCCCTCGATGGACCTTCTGTTAAGAGCCGCTCCCCGAACGCCCAAGTCACATCCTCGGGGATCAGAAAACCGAACAGCGCTGTCAAGGGCCGTTTCCGGCGCAAGACGAGACTCGCCGACGCTCTGGAAATGATGGAAACCGACCAGGTCGATACGGCTCCAGCTCTCGTCGACAACGGGATGTCGATCCGTGGCCGGGCAGGTTCGTATACCGTCATGGGCCAGAACTTTGCGCCGGGGACCACGGCAGCCGACATCGAAAGTGCCATGACGCCCGTGGGTGGCGAAATGATCAGCTGCAAGATCATCAAAACCAGCCCGTTTCTGATTGCAGAGATGATCTTCTCGTCAAAAGAAAGCGGGGAGCGGGTGATTGAGACGTTTAACAACAAGATTGTGGGTTTTCCATTTCATCACGGCCATGGCCAACCCCCCTCCTCCCCTTCCCCCATTTTCTTTTGTTTTTCTATGTCCTCTTTATCATGCCCCCCCCCCCTCCCCTCTCTCCCCCTCCATAATTTTCCAGAGGTCAAAAAACCACACTAATAGATTCCGAATGCGACCTTTCAGGCCGATGGAAGAGTCATCAAAATGTATCCCAAAGTCGGTGGCTATAAATCTTCCAATCTGGAACAAATTGACGATCCGGCCAATGGTCTCAGCCGATCCAAAGTCGCAAAAACAGCTCCCCGGGACCAAGTCATGGACGGGTCGATGGGTTTCCCAGAGCCGACCAACGCAAACGCCTACAACAACTCTGCCAGGGCCGGGCCCAGGCTCTACAGCGACAAGATTGTGGGGGGAAACAGGAACAGCAGTAGTTTCCAAAGGAGTCGAGGGGGCGGTCGGCAATGATGAATGGCTAACGCAGAATGAAGAGACTTGTCTTTTTTTCTTTGTCTTTTCTCTTCCCCCGCTTCTGAATTTTCTTTTCTTTTCTTTTTTTCTCGGGAAGGGAGGAGAGGAGTTGTTAATTCTTGTAAATGTACCTTTTTTTATACTGGGGGGGGGGGGGGGGGGGGGGGGGGGGGGGGGGGGGGGGGGGGGGGGGGGGGGGGGGGGGGGGGGGGGGGGGGGGGGGGGGG
>JABAEC010000087.1:63410-86056 GCA_013435705.1 Claviceps paspali | reverse complement strand
TGCAGACGTAAAGCCTCATGGCCAACAAACTTCGCCCTCTCCCCCCCCCCCCCCCCCCCCCCCCCCCTTTCCTTTTCGTGTCGCAGAGGAGCCCTCTTATGTCCAAGAGATTTTGTACCAAAAGATTTCCGGCATATGATACTGAGCTATCGTTGCCACATGCGAGTATTCTTGGCGTTGTACATACTTTTTTTTCTTTTTTTTTCTACTTTCCTTTCCTTTTTCTTTTCCTTTTCCTTTTTGGTCTGTGCTTTGAAAAAAAAACAGTAATTTTACACCATGGAAGTTTTACTGAATCAACTCTCTTGCCTTTTATCACCGTTGTCTTTCATCACCGAGTGCGTGTCAAGAGTAGCGCGCCAACAGGTTCAATATGTCACCGTAGCAGCACGTGAGTTACAAACCCCATCAAAGCCTGAAAAAAAAAACCCAACTTCACGATGACTTCCCCCCCTTCCCTCGCGCAGACCAACGTGGCTAGCACTTTCTGAAACAGGGGCGAGCGAGAGGGGATCTGCGTATATTGCATGCATGCATGGCCCTTCGTGCGCCTTGCCTCCCTACTGATAATCATTTTAACACCTTTCCTATTTCTCTGCCTACATGGATATCAATCAAGTCGATGGGCAGACAGAACACGTTTCTCAACAAGAGCAGCAAGTTCACCACAAAAAAGGGAGACTCACACAATCCCCACGCCCTCTCCCCCATACAAGGAAACAGTACTAGGCAAAAACACCGTCGCCCAGGAGAGACCAAATTTTCTCAAGTAAGAGAAACCGTGTCGTCTTTTTTTTGCTTTCCGTTCTTCGAATTGCACGTCTCGCCTCTCAAGTGGCGCTTTTGCGCTTCTCCCCATTTCTTCTCTGAAAAAAAAAAAAAAAAAAAAAAAAAAAAAAAAAAAAAAAAAACCACGATGCAAAAGTACAAAAACTCGTCGTCCTCGTCACCTCACGCAACCGGCAGAACCCGCCACTCCAGATACACTCGAGAAGTTACCGTCTCCAATCTCCAGATCTGCCTCCTCATCGGAAGACAATCATTTCTTCTCCAAACAATATGCCTGGATGAAGAGAGAAATATTGTCGAAACACGGATTATGGTATAAGCCAGCGCATGAGTCGACAAATCCCACGAGGTACATTAAGTGGATGGAGAGAAAAAAAAACAGCATTTTCTCGCGCTCCAGTTGTTTGGTACACGTAGGTTATTCTATATTGCAATGGATACCGGCGAACCAAGTTCTGTCATCTAAGTAGACTTCTGGCAGCCACGTCTGCAATTTGGTAAGCATATGCATGGTGAGGTTGGTCTTGATCCTCCTACATAGGATCTCTCCAAGAGATTTGTGTATGCAAGTGCCCGGAAGAAGGGGGAGGGGGAAGGGGGAGCAGGGAAGAGGTTGGTGTTGTTCGCCCTGAGGGTTTTGACCGGAAATCCTGGTAGCATTAAGACATTGTCCAACGCATGTTTCGCGACCCTCGAGCTATCGACCGGCAAGTACTGAAGCAATACGCGTGCATGTACTCGGAAAACTGCACAAAAAAGAGCTCCTGGCCATTCCCTTCCCCCCTTCCCCCCCTCTGAAGGAAGGTTGAACGACGACTTGGCGAAAACAAGATTTTCGCAAACGAGGCAAACACTCTCCCTTCATTGTAATTTACCCAAGTAGTAGTTGGGATGGAGATGTCCTGAGGAATTTGGGCAGGAATTCCTCTTCAATGCCAGGGATTCTGGTTTCCCATGAAGCCTTCTTCCAAAGTGCGCTCCTCAAGATTGCGGATGAAATCCCGATTTCCTCTTCCTCCTTGTTGCGGTCTGCTTCCGCGTCGACCCGCTCGACCGGGTGTGTTGTCGACTCCAGCCATGCCATCACCTGGGGGTGGATAGTACGCGGGACTCGGCTGTAGACGAATTGGCTGACTCGGATCCAGGTGGCTAGCAACGCGCTGCATGATGGCCGGTATACCGCTCTGATGCTGATCCAAAGTAGATGCTCTTTGTCGGTTACTCCTCATCCCTCCCTGCTGGTACACGTTTGGCTGAGCAACGTTTCCATACTGGGAAGGGGGCATTGGCTGCGCGGTTTGTGCCATGGTCATTTGTCCATACTGGCTGGGCTGGGGTCCATGTGGCGCTGTCATGTTGCCATGGTTGTTCCCTCCCGGCGTGTACACGGGATTGCTGCTGTACATTGGGGGCTGAACATGACTCGACTGGGGAGGGTACTGGCCTCCGCCCGCCATGCCTGCGTAGGCCCCCTGAGCGGCAGACTGTGCGGCCGAGTTGGCTTGAGCCTGTGCTGCCTGTGCGCGTTGTTTGCTGAGGGCCTCCGCTTGCTGTTGCTGTTGAGTTCCTGGAGCAGGAGATCGATTCAACGAGCTCGCCTTCAAGTTCATCGGGGGCACAAACGGGCCCGTGAACTTTTGTTGTGTAATAAATGGATGCAGCTTGGCCTGCTGAGGTGTCCATCTTTCTAGAGGGTTGATGTTCAAAAGACCCCGGACGAAGTCGATGAATGCAATTCGGTTGCTCATTTCTAAAAAAAAAAAAAAAAAAAAAAAAAAAAAAAAAAACAATGCATGTCAGAATTCGGCTCCGAAAACGAATATGACTACAAATGGGAGAGAGAGAGGAAAAAAAAAAAAGGGGGGGGGGGGGGAGGAGGGGGTTCTACAAACCTCGATCGATCTCACTTTGTTTCATATTCTTGCGTGGCATGGGATACGACTTGATGATATCCGGTAGGGCGCTCTGCTGAAAGTACTTCTTGCTAGGTTGTTCTTTCGTATTGTGCTCTCGTGCGTATTGTTCCATGCTCTTCAAGTGATACGTACGTCTGCCAAAGTCATCTTGACGCTTCTCGAAAAATTCCCCGGCTTGTTTGCCCGCTTCAATCATATAGTTTGGAGGATTTCCGAGCATTTCGACAATCCGAGAGACCTGATTATACTCTGAGGATCCGGGGAACAGCGGGAGTCCGAGAAACAATTCGACTACTATGCATCCGAGGGACCACATGTCAATGGAGCCAGAGTAGGGCAGGCCAAGAAGAACTTCCGGCGAACGGTAGAATCTGGACTGGATATATGTGTAGACGGTTTGACGTTCGTCGCAGGCGGAACCGAAGTCGATGATCTTGATGATTGGACTTTCCAAGTTCTTGAGAAGGATGTTCTCCGGCTTCAAGTCGCAGTGGATCAAGCGAGCTTTGTGCAACAGAGCAAGACCGTTGAGAAGTTGTTGGGCGAAGACTCTGACCAGGGTTGTGCTGAGACCTCGAAACTGATTCTGTTTGATAAGCTCGTATAGATTGACGCTCAACAACTCAAATACTAGACAAAGATGCTGCCGGTGGATAAAAGTGTCCTTCAATCGTAATAGATGATGATCGTCGTTTTTGTCGAGTTTTGTATTTAGCTTGCACGAAGCACGCTTGTCAGTGATGCACAAATACATTTAAAATTAGGACATGAGAATATATGCCCGTGGAGGAAAAGCTCACCAGATCAAGTACGGATACTTCCATCATGCTCTGGTTAAAGTAGGCTGTTCGATTCTTGATGACCTTGACGGCAACGACCTCTTGCGTCTTCAGGTTCTGGCATTTAACGACTTGGCCAAATGTCCCTTGGCCGAGGACATCCAATATAAGGTAACGATTCCTAATTGTTGTCCCACACGTTGTCAGCGAGCCCGGTCTATTGATTGAGGATATATATATATGTATGTGTGTGTGTGTGTGTGTGTGTTTGCAAAAGACCAAAAGCGACGTCGCAAAGGGTCTTCGGCGGAGGAGGCATTTCTTACTTATGGCCTGCTTCTTCAGATCCTAGTATATCATTCACGTAAAGAATGTAGTCACTATCCTCATTGTCGTAACCGTCGTTCTTGACTCCTTTACTCGGCTTCGTCAGAACTCGGCGAGGGTTCCGTGAAGTTTCATATTTGAAGCTCGGGTTGCAAATGCGATACGTCGCGGGCAGGTGAGAGGTGAGCGCTTGAAGCGGCTGCAGAGAAAGCAAGTGAAAGAAGAGAACGGGAAAGAGGTTAGCTCATGAACATGCCGGGACCCCTCAACCAACCCCCCCCCAAAACCAAGACGAGAGCAAGGATGACTTACGCTGATGAAGCCTCCCTCTGGATTTGCTCGTCGGAAAAGCGGCTGGCGGTTATTTTTAGGTCGCAGATCAGAGAGATGACGAACTTTGCGAAACTCGGGCACGGCCTTGGGCACAGCAGAGTTCTGCCGCCGAGGGGACTTGGCCCCATTGGCATAGGCAGCGTCGAGACTTGCCAGAGTAGATGGTGGATATCCATCGCGCGGTGGCGAGACGGCATACGGCGTTATTGGCGGCAACTGCTGCCCACCCTGTCGACCGGCGTAGTAGGGACTCTGAGAATACTCGGGCTGCCCGATGGGAGAGTGCGTCTGAGACGGCGGGTGGGCAAATTGGCTTGTCTTTGGCGAGTAGGGCGAGTTGGGAGACAACGTATCCATGGGAGAGTAGCGCCGGGCAGCAGATGAGGGCTGTGACAACTCATGAGGCGACTGAAGATTGGAGGAGCGGCCGGCGGAAGGGTGCGACTGGTGAAGAGGTCTCATGGGATACTTGGCAGCCGAGTGGACGTCGAGGGCATCGTGCATGGCAACGTCGCCATTGCCATCACGAGAAGTCGAAGCAGCCGCCATGGGAGAGGACGTGGCGGGATTGGCGCCGTGAAGGACGATGGGCTGACCGACGGGATGGACCATGGGAAGCACAGGAGCCGAGCCGTGATGCTGCGCGTGATCGTAGCCGTAGCCGTATCCCGCCGTAGCGGAAGACAGCGACGGCTGATGCTGAGCCGGGTATTCTCGAGGCATTTGGCCTCCAACGTTGTGTCGTCGCGAGGCGCCGTTTGAGTCGTTATATGGCTGTTGCCACGAAGAATCCATGGCGGGGGGGGGGGGGGGGCAACGACGAACTGGAGAGGAAGTTGTGGACGGGTTCGGACGGGTCTGGGTGCAGTGGTGCAGTGCAGTATGACCGTTTTGGTGCAGCGGCGTCCGCGGTAGGTACAGGACAGTACAGGACACGGGACGGACCAGGTACACACAGGCAGGTACAGCGTACAGCACAGTCGGACGATGACCACTGCAGCGACGGCGGCGGCAGCGGTAGCGTCAACGGCAACGCGGGCAGCCGACGCAACTGTCGCGGAGAGACGATGACGACGCGCCCGTTCAGACGTTGTGTCCAGAGAGGAAGAGGGCGTTGCGATCAATGCCGTCGCTTGCGAGCACCTGAGCTGATGAGGCGGGTGAGGGATGATGAGGGATGACCGTTGGCTCTGGGTCGCGCTGTCGTCGTCCGATCGCAAGGGCAGACAACAGCTCCAGCCAGCGTTTGGTGTCTGGTGTCTGGTAGTAGTACTGTAGTGTCCGGTGTCCGGTGCTGCCAAGGCACAGTCCAGGGCGCTGTCGACCACCCTTTGGTGGAGGACGCTCGCCCGTTGTAGATACTAGTACTTACTACTAGTACCAAGTGTCTAGAAAGTATCTACTACCTATCTGCCGAGTAGCTTCTGAGTAGCTTCTGAGTATCCGATAGGTGCGGAAGCAACCCAGCAGGCTTTGAGGCCTGCACCCACTTCCTACCTTATTTGTAGGTACTGATGCTATTACCCGCTCTGCTCCTGTACTGGGAGATCCAACTCACAGAGCCCCAAGGTGCCAAGCTGAGGACGAGAGGGAAAGCAACGCCGACCGCGTCCGCAACCAGCTGCAACTCTCGACAAGAAGGAAGAGAAAACCGAAAGGGGGGGGGGTAAAAATGAACAAACCCCTCCCTGAAGTGGATCTGGAGTGACGCCTCACGACATCGATGCTGGCGATCCAGCCCAAAAAATAAACTGGAGACAACAGTCAGGCACCTCGGTGGAAGCCCAAGACTCCCCCCCCCCCCCCGCCTCTCCCCTGCCTCCTCACATGCAAGTCTCAATTGTGCGCCGCCCCTTCATTGTCCATGGGTTTTTTTTCTTTTCTTTTTCCCTGTTGTGACGAGAAATGGCAGCTGCTCTGCCTGTCGCTCTTCAGGCGCGGCTGCCCGTGTCGCGACGACATCCATCCAAAGAAGAAGAAGAAGAAGAAGAAGAAGAAGAAGAAGAAGAAGAAAACATGCGTCAGCGTCCGGTCCCAGTCGGTCCTGCGTCGTAGGAATTGTGTTAATGTTGACGACATCGACGCAAAACACGCAGTGGATCCCCCCGCAGGCAAGCCAGCCTTTTACGCCTTGAACAAGATGGGAGGTTTCTTGATTTCTGGCTGATGTCACAACAGGACAACTCTCATGTATTTATTGGCGCAGCACCACGTCTTTTTTTTTTTTTTTTTTTTTTTTTTTTGCATGCATCATCCGACAAGAAATCGGTTTACCCGGTTACGAAACTGCTGATAGATCTCCTTAAAAGCCCCAGAAGGCTGCACTTCCGTACCGATACGATCCACACACTCTCGATTGCTTACTACATAGTACTTAGTAGTCACCTAGCAGAGACCTTGAACAAACTTTCTAGGTAAAAAACAAAGCGTTTCAAAGCAGAACACTACATATAAATAAGCATCCATATAAAAAAAAAACTACTAGTAGCTTACTATAAAAGCGCAGCCTTTGGGCGGTGAGAGACACCAGATACTTAGTAGTACCTTGGATACTACTGGTACTACCTACGCGCGCCTACGCCAGATTCTGGTCAAACCAGAACAAAGTAGTTACTCATTATGATATCATAGAAAGAGTATAAAAATTACATATTAATATTTTCAGTTGTTTTATAGTATGTGACTGTTTTCGTTATTCTGACTTGGCACCTGGCGTGCCGCGCGCATAGGTCACCAAGCTACGTAGTACTAGGATACATTCGATTAATACTTGAAAGAGTCGTTCCGGACAGACCAGACGGGCGGTAAAACACCTGCTCCCCGACCTGGCTGGCGGGTGTGACCGGACAAGTTTTTAGCCGCAGACTCGACACCAATCGAGGAGGATCACTTTGCTGGTCGCCCGTAGGTGCCCAACGCGTCATGGTACAGAGTCTATCGTTGCCGCCAACATGTGCCCTCGCGACCTGGTGCCGCTACTCTTCTCCTCCAATTCCTGATCTCTTCGGACAAACAGCGCGAGTGAACATGAATGATGTTGGCTCCGACTGCGACCATAGCCCAAACGTATATACTGTACATACAGCTAGCTGATCCTTGCTGTGCATCCAGCACCACGGTAACCTGGTCCGGCGTTTCCTATGCTGACGTCGCCATCGAGGGCTACTCTAACCACGGAAGCTTGCAGAGCCCTGGCCATCACAGAGGGGGGAGCACAGTTTTTCAGCGTACTTGGACCGACATTGTATCGTGCTCTCTGGTCTTCAAGACTCAGCCCAAGGGGAAACCTTCGACTCTCATGTCGCAAAAACACTGACATTCCAGCCCTCCCTCGCGCTCTCGTGCTCTCGTCACTGCACATTGAGAAGGCAGAAGGCGTCAGCTCCGAGGCCGCCGGACTTGCTTCATGATGGACGTGCATCCAGCCACCTATTCTTTCATGGGGAAAAAGTAGTCAGCCCAAACCGGCAGGCAGCTCTGTCGGCATGATAAGAGGAAACGAGAAAATGGCAGCATCCTCGCAGACCAAACCAAGAATAAAAGATAGGGAAAAAAAAATGAAGATAAAAACTGAAAGGACATTGCTGCAGAGGGTCTTGTTTGAAAAGAGAATCGAACAAAACAGTAACGCTGCGGCAAATACTACCAAAATGGCGAGTGTAAAATAGAATTGGTATCATAAAACGGCAAGCAGCTTCGCATCTCGTGCCTCTGATAAAGCGCATCATGTTTATTCGTGAGTCGTAAAATGCGAGAGCTCATTGGGCAACCTTGGCAGCAAATCATGTAAGGAAACAAGATGACAAGAATCACACACAAAAGATAAAACGCACCAATGTCGATCCCACACACATGGAAGAAAACGAGAGACAGCAGTTCGAATAAAGAAGTGGAACATCGTCATCGTCCAAACAACATAAAAAAAGAAATAGCAGAGAAGAAGATGGAGAAAGATGAGGAATCAGTCATGAAAACGACAACAGCCAGAAAAGAAAAGAAGAAGGAAAAGCTGCAGTCTGTCGCCTGAGAAGACGCAAGGGTATGAGACAGGTATGGAGAGATCTTGAAAAGAAAAAAAAAGGAACATGCTTTTGTCAAATGTCCATTCTGCCTAGAACGGTGCATTTCCCCCCCCCCCCTCCCCTCCTCATTCAGGCCCATATCCGTCCACCAGATGAGAGCCCCGCGTAGACACCATTACCTTTGTTCTTTGTTCAAGACTGATAGCCTCCGAATCCGTTGTTGAAGTTCTGGCCTGGCGCAGTTTGGTTCCATTGGCCATTTGGGCCTTGTTGGCCCCGACCAAATCCACCAGTACTCTGAGGACCACCATATCCCATTGGAGAGCCGCCTTGCGAGCCGTTGAAGTTTCCAGGCTGACCACCATACTGGGCTGTAAGGAAAGTAAGAGGTTAGTCCGCTAGCACAAAGAGTGAGACAAAACGGAGGGAAAGAGAGAGAGGGACAGAGAGAGGGGGGGGGGAAGGGGGGGGGGGGGTGTATGTGTGTATGTGGAAGCTTTAGACTGACAATTATACTGAGCATAGTATGTATTGGGGTTTCCCTGGAAGCCTGGGGTCTGGGCACTCTGTGGGCTGTAAGGTTGGGCAGTATCGAAATTTCCTGGAGTATTCGGGGTCTTGTCTTTGCCCCACTAAACATCATCGTTGTCAGTACCTCGTGTGCATATTCAAGTCTCTCATAGAGTCGTGGCAAAACAACATGACGACGTACGCTGCACTTTAGGGGTCGGCCGTTGACATTGTATCCATTCATCTGACAGATGGCCATGGCTGCATTTTCGTGGGTGTCCATTTTGATAAAGGCAAATCCCCGATCAGCCTGGAAACGCGACTCGACAACGAAGCCGAAGTTCTGGAAGAGGGGGACGACATCGTTGGGAGTGGTGTACGGTGTCAGATTTCCCACATAACAAGTCGTCTGCCAGTTAGGCGTCTGGTTTGATATCACCTCATAACTTCCTACACCATGGGCCGGGAATTGGTGATGTCCAAAAGGCGTCGTTGGCGTCATCCCCAAGGCGTGCATGGCCTGTTGTTGGGCAAATGATGGTTGGCCCTTCTGGTTGGCCCAGTTGCATCGAATGGCACGAGATCCAAGCCATTCGCCATCCATAGAACTCAAGGCCTTTTCCGCATCTGTTCGGTCGCGGTAGGCTACAAAACCGTAGCCACGGGTTCGGCCGGTCTTCATGTCCCACATCACACGGGCTTCAGAAACGGTGCCAAAAGCAGAGAAGGCCTGCGTCAAAATTTCGTCATTGACCTCGTTGGAAAGGTCACCGACAAAAATGTGGAAGTGACTGGAGGTGTCTTCCTTATTGTTCGAGGTGGACTGGTAGGCCCAGTTGACTCGGATCTCCTACAAGTCTGGTGTCAGCAACACAAGCCTCAAGATACTGCACACCACCAGCACAAAGAATCGTCCTACCGATTGGTGAACTCGGCGTCCGTTGAGAGTCGACATGGCACGCTCGGCAGCACCAGGGTCGTCGTATTCAACGAATCCGTAGTTGAACCCTTTGGCCTTCAGAGGATTGAGTTAGCATGAGCTGACGGAGAGTAAAAGGGCATATCAGCGCGACAATGGCGGAAAGCATACGTTCTTGTCGGGAATGATTTTGACATTCTGGACATGTCCAGTAGTCTCGAAAATTTGGCGGAGAACGTCTTCGGTGACCCGCTGGTCCAGGCCTCCAACGTAGAGTGCGCGCTTGTTAGGCTCGGGAGCTGCTCGACGAAAGTTACCTGAGCCGCCCGGCGACATCATTCCGCTATTGTCGACGCCGGTAAGAGGAGAGGTGATGGCGGTCGGGATTGGATTCGTATTCTGGGGAATATGCAGCGGAGGTGGTGGCATGTGGGGTGCATTTCCCTGACCATTTTGGCCGGAGGGAATACCAGGACCTGCTTGCGCTTGAGAAGACATCTGGACAGAGGCTGCAGCCGCAGAAGTATCAGCCATGACGATGAGTTCTGAGCAGAGGTTAAATGGGGGCCGACGTGAAAGCAAGTGTGGTGATTATGGTGAAATAGGAGGCCGAACTGCTCAAAAAAGATTGACGGGCACGTAACGAATGTATTATCGTGACACGGCGAGGATGTTTTGATAAATCTGAAACTTCGCGACAGAGGCGGAGAGCTTTGATTTGTTGGAGAAGGTCGTGTAGATCGTAAGGACTCGGGATGGTTTAAAAAAAAAAATGAGGCCCCCGAAGACAGCAGGACGCTGAACAAGACTGCAAGACTTGGAGCAAATTTTGAGGCGCACGCAGCGGAGTGACGACGGCGGAATAGTGCCAACGCACGAGACGCACCGAGGGGATAAGAGGATGGAAAAAATAAAACGGACGCCAGACGGCCAGGTCCAAAATGGCCAGACAATGACTCCAAGTTGATGCTGAATAAAGGAAAGCCCTCTTCTTCTAGCTGCTGTCCTCCGAGAAGATGACTTGAGAAAGTTGCGGGACGAAGAAGTGGAGGAGGTTGATCAGGGGGGCCCAAGGCGGTTAGTCCGGGACACGGCTGGGGTTGGCGGTGGACATATGCACACACCAGATGATAAGTGGTGGTACTGGGTACCGAGTCATGCTGCCCGATAGATGACGGAAGCCCAGGTAGTGTCTACTTGGCGGCATACCTCTAGTCCCATTATGGTTAAAGCTAAGATTATAAGCATAGTAGACTTCATACATACTAACTAAGTACATACTAACATTAATAACTTAGTAGCAGTAGAGACCACAACCAAACGACACTTTCTTTCTGCTCCTATCTATCTGTCATACATCGATCTTTCCTGTAAGTTTTTTTTTACCGTCCCTAGGACCAGGATTATATGTGAATCTCTACCAGGTAGGTGTCAAACTGAGCCAGGCAATCAAACGCACGCTCGGCCGAATTTCCATAAGGCAACCCCCCCCCCAAGGCTCGTAGCAGCAGACGAATGAAGAGCCGGCTTGGCTTGTCTGGATCTGCCTGGTACTGTCTTTGTGCAAAGCCATCATTGTGCCCGAGGCTCCACTGGCTCCGTGAGCAAAACCCCCGCGAAACGTGGGCGGGAAAAGCCTTGATCGGATTCCCACAAGTTGGCTGCAAACGCAGAGAGACCTTCTCAAACATCAAAACAATAAGCAGAGTCGACAAGCCCGAACCCGAACCCAAACCCGGTCCCCACTACGTAGTAGCTGACTGACTCCGCTTCTACTTTCAGCTCTCCAACCTGACCGACCACTCTACATCGGGACGTCACTCGTCAGACAGACAGCAGCAACACTTTTCGATACGGACATTCCGCCGTGTCAGCAATCGCATCATGGCTTCCGCCAAAGCAAGGGATCCGTTGGATGCCCTCCAGTCTCTGGTCAACGATGTGGTGAGTACATCTCGCTGCCGTGGCTTCAAACCATCGCGCCATCGAGCCCTCGAATTTGTGCTTCTGCGTAAACAACTCATTCCAGCGCACCACAAGTCAACTAATGCCGCCGTTGTCTGCAGCTCGTCCAAACCGGCAAGGCTCTTCGTGCCTCACGACGAGACAGTCATGGCAACCTGCCTCCTACTCACACGCAACCCAAGTTACCAGATACTATCACCGCCTTCCATTCCGCCCTTGACAGTCTAGAACACGAAATTGTTAGTGGCCTCGGTGAAACTTGATCCGCTCTCCTTGATTTCGCCTTCTTTTCCCCGCCGTGTTGGAAAAGCGTTTCTCATATCGCTTTCCGTAGATCCGCGCCAAGTCAGTAATACTCCGCGACATCAATGAGCTCGAGACAAAAAAGCACCCAGCCGCCCATGACCCGGAAGCAATGCCTCAACCACAGCCTATAGAGGCGCAATCGAAGTCTGCCATGGTCATTGACCTCGACTCGTCGCCGCAGGAGTTTCCGCAAGCAATTTCCAAACAAGAATCTACAGACAACAAGTTATTCGCCCCAGCACAAACCGCCGCTCCTTTTCCAGACATGGGCATGCCGGCCTCCACTGAGACATCCATCGTCATCAAGGAGGATCACCCATCATCGCAGTTGTTGTCCAGCGCAGCAGCCCCAAGCTCCAGCACAAGCAAGACCGATATGAAACAGTCAACCCCCGCAGCTCCAATTCCCGTCATGGACGCAAAACTGGAGAACAGTTCATCTGGGTTTACAGGTGGCCGCGATGTCGTACTGGACCTGACCAACCCGGATTTGAACTTTACAGACATGGAGTTCACACTGGCGCCGGGCGGCAGCGCCAACCCCAACCAGTCAGCCAACAATGTCGCCGCCGCGGCCGCCCTGCATGGATCATCATTCGACCCCGGCTCGCTTGGGACCACGAACAGCGCCGCGACTGTCACGTCGCTGAATGGCAACATGGCATCCAGCGCAGCAGAAAAGACCGCCGCGACAACTGATGGCACGGCGCTGATGCCGGGCGAAGGTCGACGAAACACGGAGGCGCAGAAAAAAGAAGAAGGCGCAAATGCAGCATTTGCAGATATATTCGCTGGCGACGCGCAGTCGGACGGGATGGAATACGACTTCAGCTTAGGAGACGGCACAAACGGCGACACGTTCGGCGACATGATGAACGATCGGAACGATACGTTTGGCCTCATGGAGCACAATGACTATGAGTCCAACTTCCTCGAAGGGTCATAACATGAGCTTTTCATACCACATACGCCCGGCGTCTCCTCGGATGCAACGAACACAAGCATGTTATATATTTCAAGACGGAACGTGTGTACGTACAGTGGAAGAATGCTAGACCATTCATTGCCATTGTCGTAGTCAATTATGTACTTGCGTTTTGCTTTTTTTTTTTTCTTCTCTCTTTGATCTTTTTTAACCAGTGGCGTCTATCATACTTACTCCGCGCGTCAGAGGTTTATAGCTCGAACGAACGATAATTGGGAATAGTGGCACGCGAATGACATACCTTTGAGTGAGATTTTTTTTTTTTTTCGGTCAGGCATCAATAGGAATCAGGAAAGGGGTGGGTATTGATTTTATTTTCCAATGATCGAATATGGAAGGTCTACATGGCGCAGTGACTAAGGTATTGAGGTATTATACACAAAAGAAAAATGCCCGTTTGTGGCAGAATCATTAGAGTTGGCCGGAACATGGTTCTTATCCCCTTGATATGTCTTCTGACCATCCATGCCCTTTTTTTATTTTTTCCCCTCCCAGAGTATTGATACTGCTGTGGAAGGGCACTCAAGGAGAAAGATTATCCTTGCAAAACAAAAAAAAAAAAAAATCAGTATGTACCTTTGCCAACATGTGGCAGTCATGTTTCTTTCTCTCATTTTTCCTTTATTTCTTACAAGTGGAGCTGATCGGTTACAGAACGGTAGATGGGGTCAGAAGCCTGGTCATTGAATTCGTGAGACCAAAAGAGAGGTTGTTGATACAATTTCTGTCATCGTCATGAAGGTGCTGCTTTGCGCGCCTCGAGCCCACGTCGCTTGGCAAGAAGGCTCTTAAACGCCCCGATAAACTGCACAAGAGATTCTTCGTCGTGGGTACAGAAGCGGAAGCTCTTCTCTTCGGTGATGAGTTGCAGGCAGTTCTCCTTGTTTTTACTGACCGGGTCCGTGTCCACGACGTCGACTACAGCAGAGAGCTGGACGATCCATTGAGCCGTGTACTCGGATTCATTCTTGTACAATATCAGATTCCGGGGACGAAGTACTCCCCACATGTCTTTCCACTGCTTCACACCTCTCTTGCTCCGCAGAAGCCACAGCCATCCTTGCCAGATGACTCGGTCAGGATCTTGTTCCACTGCCGTCGCGTTGTTGCTTTGGCCAACAACGTTTGACACGCTGACTTGGCTGCCCGTTCGGTTGGCAAAGACTGAACGCATAGCGGTTGGTTAGCCCTCGATGCAAGTCTGGGGAGAGAGTAACGAGTGTGGATTACGGCTGATGGATTTGAAAGACATACGCTTCGGTCTATGAAACTCGGTGTCTGAAACGTCTGATTGAGACGGCAATTCATTGCAAGACATGCCCGAAGAATCGAGGGTGGGTGATTTGCGCCGGCGAGCAGCACTGATGAAGCTTGGCTCTGGCGGCTGGTAGGTTTCCGGCGAGCTTGACAACACACCCTCTACATCACGGCCTTCGAGGGCGTCAGAAAGGCCGCTCGTCGAGAGGGCCACAGTCTCTCTGGGGGACATGCTTCGTGCCATTGGGCTGGCGAGAAACATTTCTTCCTCTTCCTCTTCTATCCTCGCATCTCGCCGTATCGAGTCGACCCATTCCTGCGCATCCTGCTTTGAGGGGGCTTGTAGATGAAAATTACGAGAGGGTGAAAAAAGTCCGAAGACATTGTCGCGCTTCTGTTTGGGATCCTTGAGGAAGGCCACCGCTGTCAGGTCAGATAGACATAGCTGATGGCGAAGTTTTGTCTCCTTCTCATTCTTATACATGGAAAGTGTATTCGGCCGCAGGACAAGGTACACTGTCTTCCATTTCTGCAAAGGGGAGGTTAGCATGCATTCAAGATAATCCGAGTCGACACAAAGCCGCATTTGGCTCGTCCTGACTGGATGTGGCCGTTATCCTGCATACCTTGGTCTTGGTCCGTTTTTCCACATAACCGCTCTTTATCACACGATCCGACTCGAAACAGCCATTCACGTTGACATCCGTCAGAGATCCGTAGTTTGGTCGACTTCTTGGCAAGGACACAATTGGAACGCCACCCTCCATTCCGCGGTTGTAGGCTGGGCTTTTCGGTGGAACCACATCGATGGTCTGTGCAGATGCCATGGTAGACATCCTCAAGGGACAAACGATAGCTGCAGGCGACCGAGTACAGACATACAGAAGATGTGTGAGCCACTTCGAACAGAGCCTAGTCGCGTGAGATGGATATTTGCGATGAACGAAGTCCAGATGTCAAGTGCGGAAAGCAGTTGAACGCGAGGTCGCACCGGCAGATGGGGTTTTGCCGTGACGAGCGTTGTTTGACAAGATATGAAGTTCGGAATCTCTGCTGTTCAATTATTTCGAGGATGAATGGCGTCGAGTCCTGATGAGTGTATCGTACGTGGCTCGAGGTGTGAGGGGGGCGACTGTCAGCACCTCTGAGTCCACGTTTAGAAGCGCGTCGCAAAACAAGCAGTGACTACACTCGTGACGAGTAAGGCTGCTTGCTATTAGTCGCTACCGGTCGAGGAAGTTGGATGGTGTACGCTGTTCTTGTTCTTGTTGTTGGTTGTCTTCGTCGTTGTCGTCCGTCTTCGTCAGTCGTCGTCTTACAGGCTGCTCATGGTCACCCCGTGTCGAGACATAACGTGAGGGAGCAGTAGTTGCGAGAACTGGCGCTCTCCGCGTTCAAAGGGTGATGCCGGCAGCGAGGCGCAAGGATGATGACGGCGGCGGAATGGATCAGCAACTAGTACTTAGTACCACTGCCTGCGCGGCAGACACGCGGGTATGAAGTTGAATGGGAATGGTGCGATGCCAGTGGTGATGATGTTTAAAGCAAAGTCGACGCATTCCTAACGGGCAGGAGGCGAGAGGAAGGAATGAAGTACTAGAATGAATGGTTGCCTATTATGTGCCTACTACTACTACTACTAGTAGTAGTAGTAGTAGTAGTAGTAATAAGTATCATGTATGTACTGTGTACTATGTACTATTTAGGCAGGAAGTAGATGCGGCAGTGGATACGGAGGTGCCTGTCCAGGGCTGTTTCAGCGATGCGGCGGCGTGCAAAATAAGATGAGGCTGTAGCTCAACCACATAAAGGAGGCTCAATGGTTCAAGGTTGCCGGGCTTTTCCTTCTCCACCCGACACCGACCCGCCTCAGCAAGACTACCTGGCTCACATCTTCAGAGGCGGAAGAAGAGACCATCTAAAATTAAAGGATACGTATCATACTACATGTTACGCATAATCATATCCAGTTTGAAACCCTCGTGATGGCCCTAGACTAGCCCCAGGCCATCTGCTCGATTATGTCTAGCGGCGCTAGATATCAAAGTTTAACTGGACTTGGCCTTAGCAGGTTCAGTTTTCGTTTGTTATCGCAGTTTAGCAGACAACCCCAATCCACCAACAGTACTTGAACAGTACGTTCGTTGGCTGAGGTGGATCCTCTTCAAGCCGTCCTGTTTTCGGTGGTTAGAGACGTGGATGGATATCTTGGCAGGCAATTAAAAGACAATACACACTCCACGATACGGATCGTGATGAGAGTATCAGAAAGCCTCGTCGACTTCAGATAGATGGGCTAGCGAGACGACTATTTTATCCAGACTGCATGGCGTCTTTCATGTGATGTGATGTTCTAAGTAGCATATTTGTGAGGTGACGCCAATGGCCAGAGAACATTGGAAGACGTAGGGTAAGGCGCCCTCCCTAACTGCTGCAAAAATTGGTACTTCCTCAGTATTAGCTTGTTGCCCTAGGTGCTAGGTACCCGGCAGGTAGTGCGGAGAACAACTTCTCTACCACCACTACTACTACTATCATAACATCATCGAGTAATGTAGCCTTGGTAGTGGCCTTGATACTACTAGTAGTAGCACCTGTTACCTGCGCACACGCACTTTCACGTCCCTATCGAAAAACTCGATCGTGTTATTTCAGGTATAAAGAAAACCAACTGAAAAGTGATAGCAATTTTTTTTTCCTGACACGCTCATCAACGCATGCATATTTCACTTCGTCTGAAGTGAAAACAAAAACGGGTTCATCCAGGCCTTGCATGAAAGATGACGAGTTCCAAACCATCTTGTCGGCGATGTAAGAATACCGATGCGCCGTACGAGTTGCGAAACGACCCAACTTGCCGGTAAGAAGAAATGGTCCGGCTTTTTTTTCTTTTTTTTCTTTTTCGCCACTCCGAAATACCACAACTGACACCCTTCGAAAAAAATATCCTCGGCAGAGATTGCTTCATCGACTATGTCGAAACCAAGGGAGGACGTCGTCTAGGCGCCGTAGCCAGAGACACAAGGACTCCCGGAAGGCCAGGACCCCGCCGATACATCGCTGGTCTCTCGTTCGGACCGTCCTCGACGGTTCTGACACAGATTCTGGACAAGAGCTCCAAGTTCCACTCTTCGAAAAAGGCGTCTCCTGCGTTTGAGCCGCTCATCATCCACGTGGACACAGACCTCTCGCGTGCGGCAGCCAAGGCCGACGAACCCCCGGCGCAGAAAGTACTATCTAGATACCAAGAGCGGTTTCCCGACATGTCCTTCGAGTGCATCCACCTGAGCAGAATCTGGAAGGTCACGACGCTGGACTGGTCGGCTCTCGGCGTCACCAGAACAGATGGCCCGGACGAAGTCAACGACGTCGAGCGTCTGAGGATGTTTTTCGAGTCACTACCATCTGTAACGTCCAAGGCGGATGTACTGCGACTGTTCATTCGCCATATCCTATTAGATGTGGCGCTGGACCGCTCGTACACCGCCGTCTTGCTGGGTCACAGCACGACGGCCTTGGCTGCCCTCACGTTGGCGGAAGTTGCGAACGGACGAGGGTTTGCCGTGCCGGGGCAAATCAACGACGGGCCCTTGACAGTCCGCAAGTACCACCACCCCGAGGCGCATTCGTCGGGTTCAAAGCAGCATTTCGAGGTGCAGATGCCGATACATTACCCCTTGAGAGAGGTGTTCCGCAATGAGCTGGCAATCTACCTTGATCTCGTTCCATCGCTGAAGGAGCTCATGCTGCACAACGGCAGCAACAACAAGGCCACCGCCAAGGTGGTATCGCATAGGGATCTGAGCATAGCAGAAGTCATGGAGCGGTATTTCGATTCTGTAGAAGGGCCGTACGCAGGCATAGTGGCCAATGTGGTGCGCACCATGGGAAAGTTGGATAGGGTGACGAATCGAGGATTCTGTCACATGTGTGGCATGACATTAGATCAACAGGGTGACTCCAGGTGGGCCGGGGAACTCGGTGACGAATTGGACGAATCCCAAACTTTGCAAACCACCAGGCTATGTTATGGCTGCAAGCGCACTGCTCACGGGTAAGAAGACGACGACGACGACGACGTGGAAGAATAAAAGATGATGATGATGATGATGATGAACGCAGAAGTTCAGCGTGCCCGAATGTATATTGAAATAAGTGTGCCATCTCTCAGCTAGAGGCGTTATGCAAAAATGGTTCTGATTACAAGTAAAATCTAGTTTTTTTTTTTTTTTTTTTTTTTTTTTAAAAAAAAAGGGATAAAACTCCGTTCTAGATGCACTCTCTATATGTGCTTTCCTTTTGCCACGCCATGCTCCCCCCCCGGTAAGCCAAAGATCATACAATAAGATGAATTTCTAATTCCCCAATGAACCTAGAACAATGCTACCCCACCCGATATGAGCCTTGAGTAAAAGTTTAAGCGATGAATCCTGCTGGCCACCGAAGCGTATCACTTCCGTTTACGGTCATTCATGTTTCCATGGCCATGAATTGGAGGGAAAGGATGCATAACATGCCATTGACAAGTCTGGTCGCCCAATGCTTCTATGCTTTGACAACAGTTCACGGGAGCAGGCGGTCTTCGATCTTTCTGACCAGCTTATTGGTCTGCTCTGCCAGCGAGAGAGTTAAAATGGTGTGAGGTAAAATCCTTGCCAGGTGGGGAAGAAAGCCTTTGTAGATGGCAAAGAAGCCTTCGGTCCGAATGGTCTTGCCCAGGCAGTCAAAGACACCTTTGTAGAGGTTTCCGTTCTGGTTGTAAAGACGGGACATGACGGTGTCTAAACGAACCGCAGAACGTCAGCAACAGTTTCGTCCCTTTCATTCATGGTTTCGTCTTTCTGACTGGGGGAGCGTACCGGGAGGATGCATGAAGCAGCAGACGACAAACCCACTAACGGCACTGCTAGTCAGATGCAATACTGGTCCCTCATCCATACCAGCATGTCGCATCAGCCGTCTCTTGGCGAAAAAATACGTTGGCAGCTGAACAGAGCTGCCAAATCCTGTCCGGATCATGGCCGCGCCAATACCGCGATACAAACCCCTCGGGCCTTCCGTGCGATGAATCTGCGACAGGCCATCGAGAGCGTTCCGATACTGATGCTGGGTACCCACGGGCAGAAAGGGCGAATAACTCTGCAGCCGGGTTTTGACGAGGAAGAACGGGCTACCAGCAGCAGCCCCCACCATGCCTGAGAAGGCGCCGCAAAACATGTTGATCCCAAGATTTTGTGCGTTTTCGTTGTGGAGAAATAAGGTCGCCAGGCCCTTGCGCATCGGATCGTAGAAACCTAAACGGCAGCCGTTGAGAAGAATCTGGTAGATGTAGGCTGTTCCCAGACCACGGTAAATGCCTCGTATGCCTTCATTTCTCACAATGACACCGACACCATGGAGAGGTCCACGATAATGGTGAGGTTGATGGCTCTTGGACTGAAGCTCCCCCTGCAACTGCATTCTTTGAGTATTCGGCCGAAGTTAGCTGCGTTTGTTGGTTGTGTTTTTTTTTTTTTTCAGGTCGGGGGCTCGGCTTTCGGCTTCGAACGCGAAGAAATAGTCTCACCGAATCTTTACAGTCTCGAAAGGGTGCGTAGCAGTCACAGCACCGCATGCTGCGATGCCTCCGGCTATAAACGCTCTAGATACATGTCAGACAAGCCCGCATGGCTCGAGACAGTTTTTTTTTTTTTTTTTTTCTTTTTTCGGGAGCAAAACTGAGTCGCCACAGCCCAACGAGCTACCGAACAACCTACCCAATCGTTGTTGACATGGTTTCCGACGTCGTTCGGACAAATACAGAAGCGTAGAAAGGCGCACAGAGACGAGAAAGGTGTCTCGTCACGCTGAGATCGAAGGCCGAGGGGATCGAGAGATGGCGGATTGTCTTATATCAATTGAGTGCCGACGCGCAGGACGCGTACCGGCGAACTGGTTGGCCGTCTGAGTGCGATTGCGTCAGCATGCACCTTCAAAGCCCTTCTGGGCAATTCGAAAAAATAAATAAGATAAAAATGGTGGTAGGTTTCCCAGAAAAGCAAGATGGCGAGACGTCGGCGGACAGATTCAAGGCGCAAGCAAGCGGTGTATATATTATTTCCTTTTGCGATCGATATTATTGCTTTTAGCGCCAAGACATAGGGGAAGCTCGAAAGCAGGTACGTACGTAGTAGTAAGTGGGTACCTACCTCTATTTGCCGATGTTAATACTACTACCAATATGCTGGGCGAGCGATATTCTGACGAGATGCAGCATTTCTCACGTCTTGCGTCGACGCCGTTGATCCCTCACACATGACTGGGTACTCCAAGCCGCGCTAGACTGTTCTCCAGCCGAGGAAACCCCCCGTGGTTGAGATTTTTGATCCCAAATGCTGGCATCGGAAGGGGTCCACAGGACCATACTATGTACATCTGTCTCTCCGTGGGTCCTCGCCGCCATCTTACAACATTCGCCGACGCCGACGCCCTCTTCATCGCGGTTTGTTTTGGCTGGTCGAGCTCCAATTCGAAACCATTATCCGTCTGCGATAACCAACCACGGAACCACAATTATACTTTTTTCTTTCTTTCTTTCTTTTTCTTGTCGACGTAGTACTTGGGCGGCATCTCTGCGAATAATTCATCTCTCAATCAAATCCTGCTTCTCGTCATAGTTCTACGCGGCGAATTTCAATAAGTCAGTCGCAAATGTAATACGTGCTCACGGAGCGCAATAATTATTTGTCTTTTTTCTTCTTCTTGCCATCGTTCAAAGCACCCTAGTTTCTCAAGCTCGCTATCAGAGTTCTTCGGCCACAATATCTTCTACCCAGATGGATATTGATCGTCCCGGAGGCGCATCTGGTAACGGGTCATTGCATATTCAGCGGTCATTAGGCGGCGCGCCCTCCGTAGCCAACTTGAGCGACGTTATCCCCAGCTTCAGACCAGCCAAGGTATGTATGTCACGGTCTACAAAACTAGAAGCTGTTCTCCTTTGCTACCGGGCTCCCCGCGCGTGGTCTGACTTGTTGCCAGCTCCTCCGACGCGAAGATGTTCGGGATGGCCGTCCCACCCCTCACGTTTTATCGATTGACTACGATGACGATGGCGAGCTGCTTATGACTTCTGCAAGCGACGAGACGATTCAGATATATAACGTGAAGGAGGGTCGCCACGAGAAGAGCCTCCTGAGCAAGAAGTATGGTGTGAAACTGGCCAAGTTTACACATACAAACTCGAGCATACTATATGCCAGCACAAAACAAAATAGTAAGACAGCCTTCGAGCGGTTGATGAGTCGTGTCACTAATCCCACTCTTCCTCGCCGCTTCCGGTAGATGCCATTCGTTACCTCGCGACTCACGACAATTCATTCATTCGATATTTCGAAGGCCACGAGGACAATGTGACCAGCATCACAGTTCACCCTGGTAGCGACAACTTCATATCTTGTTCTCGGGACAACACGGTGCGACTATGGGATACACAGTCGAAGAACTGGCAGGGCCAGCTGTTTCTACGATCACCGCATTTAGCAGCGTACGACCCCTCGGGCATGGTGTTCGCCGTCGCATGTCCCAGCAGCGGAAGCATTCTGCTTTACGACATTCGTAATTATGATAAGGCACCTTTCGCTACGATGGATGTGGTGGAGCAGTGCCATAAGATCGATCAGCAAAATCTTGTCAAGGGGTGGACCAAGCTTGAGTTCTCCAACGATGGCAAGTCGCTTCTTGTCGGCACCAACGGCAACGGGCATTTCTTGCTGGATGCTTTCGAGGGCACGCTCAAAGCATATCTCCACAGGGCAGGGGGTGGTACGAGACGGCAGGCTTCCGGCGAAGCATCTGCGTTGGGCAATGGCAATGTCGCAACAGACGCAACGCTCTTTGAGAGCAGCGGGGATTGTTGCTTCGCGCCAGATGGTCGATTCATCATCAGCGGTTCAAAGCAGGATGTGATGGTTTGGGATTCACTGGCATCAATCCCTGACAACAAGATTTTAGAGCCCATGGCTACCCTCCAGGACAGGAGGGAAGCAGCTGTGGTTGCCTTCAATCCCCGGTTCAACTTCTTTGCGACTGCAGACCAAGATCTGATATTCTGGCTACCTGATCCACATGGCTAACGTTGCAATATGTCGCACGCCTGTCTGTCTGCATCAAAGTAGAAGTAGCCCCAGTGTGCTCGTTTCGTGGTGGTTTTTTTTATCTCCTTGTGGGTAAAAGCGTCCGGAAATCTGTAATGATGATGACCACTTGCTGTATTTTTTACGGAATCGGTGTGTGCTACAGCTCACTTTTGTGTGTGTGGAACAGTGTGTATTCAAAAATGTACAAGTAACTACTATTTAATAAAGCTTCATCGTGGTCTGGCTAAGTGTCTATCTGCATAGTGGCATGATGAAGCCACAACCCAGCAGTTCACGGCGTGCGAGGCGATCCTCGATGAGCGATAGCAATGCGCAGACGATGTCTCTACAGTAGCTGCGGGGGGGGGGGGGGGGGGGGGGGGGGGGGGGGGGGGGGGGGGGGGGGGGGGGGGGGGGGGGG